>WSZQ02000008.1:2719190-2759082 GCA_019419845.2 Weissflogia rhopalogaster
TGGGACTACAATCAACTAAATTTAACATGTTGCCAAAAAGATGGTATTTATGAAAGTATTCAGTTTAATGACAAGTATGTATACCCGTCTTTCTTAAGTATAACTTCTATACATGCGATTTAGAGAGTAAACTAGTAAATACGAGCCGAATTTAGGCGGCGTATATCTCAAAAATTAACAATCCGATTTTAATTTTTCTTTTTTTATGTGTGTATGTGTGTATTGTTTCAACATAAGAAATGGGCTAGTTCATTTTTTTGTTCGTTTTTAATTTAACTCTTTAGGTTTTTTTTAATTCCTGTGGCGCCCCACAGGTTGGAGATCACGGCCTTAAGCATTATGAATGCGCGGCATGGTGCGATGCGGGGCGATACGACTAGGTTGCGTTAAGTGAGCCTGGATACACTGCCAGGAATAGTAATAAAACAATATACGTAATCCAAAATTATTTCCTTTGGTATCAGAATGTGCTATGACTGTTACAACTCGAGATAGAACATTTAATGCAGTTGCCTATGAATATCAAAAGACTCATTCTCTAACATTACTATTTGTTCTTCTATCATGACTTATAAGCGTTGAAGATCTGTTCGAAGTGCCGTAAGACACTTATAATAGACATTCTCAATTTTGATTGTACTGCGAAACGTAAAAAATATTTGATTCCATTTGAGTAATACATGAAATGAACATTAACGTAAAGTAATTTATTTAATATATTCTAAATTAATTTATGCAATTATTTATTGTAAAATATTTATTGTAGATATCGTTATTATCAGAATGCTTGCACTCCAAGCTACAGTTTCGTGTGGTATGATTGGCAAAAATGGGAAGAGCATATTGACTGGATGGCATTACAAGGATTTAATTTGGTTCCTGCTCAAAATGGCCAGGAAGAAATATGGCGACGGGTATATAGCAGATTGGGTCTGACGAAAAGTGAGATTGATCAACATCTATCTGGTCCTGCGTTTCTTGCATGGTAAAGTTTAATTTATTTTAATGTTTGTATGTATTTATTTATGTATGTAGGTATGTATGTTTCTAAGTATGGTTTTGATGTGGTGTTGAGAGAACTAGTGTCTTTGTAGGTTCGGTGTTGTTGTACTGTAATTAGCATATTTTTGTTTGTATAGTGTATTGGGTGTCGCATCTTAGGATGTATTTATCCTTGAGTGCGTCGTATATATGTATAATTGTTGAAAGTTGAAATACGTATGCCGGCTGACGCTTTCAATTGCGAGCACCTCGATGCTACGACGCCGTACCGCTGAGCCAAAGACTATCAGACTATTTTTCGTTGGACTGCTGGCTGATGACTACCTGATGTGAGAAAATCAGGGGATCACACGAAATCCAAACACACTCACCCAAATTTTGGACGGAACTCTCACCACCTCTGATTTGCATAATCTGCAGCTTGTGAGGTCGCCTTTGCCAATATTGGCTAGGTGGTACAAGACCTCGGCATTACCTGTTAGTAGGCTAACAAGTAGCATTATATAGCTTTTTTCAGCTTTATAATTTCTTGGGAACTGTTGTGTGATACACCGAGCAGCCTTTTAGCCTGCCTAGGACCCTCTTCGCCCCTCCAGGCAGTCTTGTGACTGGCACGATACCAATTCTTGATACATTCCTTCGCTGTGAACTTTGATAATTCACAGGTTGGTTCAGGACCCAAGAAGGTGGTTTCTGCTTCCTTCTTGGCTAGCATATCCGCCTTAGTATTGCCTACAATAGAGTCTATCCCAAAAGCCCGAAAATGTATTGCCCTTGTTGACTTTTCAAGTACGGTTGATCGTACCTTCATTGTTAAGATAATCGTTTACAACACTGAACAAATAAACAAATAATATACGCGCTGGGTGTTGCAACCCGCTATTTCTACCTGGCTGCGCTATTAAATGAGTTAAACAAGTTACGAATCTTGATTTCCTCTGTTGTGGACAGAATTATGTACATTTTAGATAATGAAGTAAGGATAATTTCGTATGAATGATGTTTTAACGTAGGCAACTTATTGCTCTAAATTCATAGAATCAAGAAAGGTTTCACAAATTTGCATGAAAAACAAACTAATTTTGGACAAATCAAAGAAAAAACACTGTCATGACCGTTCTCACGAATATTCATGGTAAACAAATGTGGCAAAAACATGTAGTAAAGTTCAATTGAATTATATTTTAAGTGGTAGTAAAATAATAGTTCTAGTTCAATGTATTCATGACATCATAATTCAGGTTTTTCATTTATTCAGGTTTGTATGACTCCGCAATGTCAAGGTTTAAACTTGTTTTTTTTTTTCTTTGTAAAATATGATTAATCGACCAAACATTTTAAATAAATTATTTTTATTTAATGACATCGTATATTTAAATTTTTTCCCACCTAGAACTGATAACAATTTTAACATCTTTTAGTTTAGTTCAAAAGCAAAATATTTATATATTACCATTTGTAATAATTTTTAAATTAATCTGTGATTTTGACATAATTTTGCTTTAATGAACTATGGAATAATATAATACTGATATTTTTTTTGGATTTTTCAGTTTTTAATTTACCAAAAATCCTTGTATTAATAAATCTAATAGTAAGATTCGGAGTGATTCGGAGTCATTGAAAATCCCAAAACCTTCTTCACTGATTCATTTTATAGCAATAACAACCGCAAAATCATGAGGCCTAATCAAAATCAAAAATTCTTTGAAAAGATGAAGTGAGATTCCCCGCTTTTTCTGAGTATTTATTACGAATATTAGGTTAGATTTTACTTAATTGCACGATATGAGACGTGATAGCAAGAAAATACCTCTTATTACCTTCAGGCTGGAGCTGGCCGAAGAACTTATAGCAGAAGGTACGAATACGTCATCGCTCCCTTTACCAAAACAAGATCCTTCTAGTAAAAATAGTAAACTTTATGGAGCGGTTCCCTTACATCTTCCTACAAGGTCCTACAAGAAGAAGATGTACAAGGTGCGCTGAAGAGAAGAAACAAAAGCGCACAAAAACTATTTGTCAGGATATACAAATATAATTCAACAATGTCGAAGTTTGCATTTACACCAAGTGGTACATATTTGTACGATTCAAATACCCTGTTGGTACACATGCGTACCGCTTTGCCACCCCCTCCCTAGAGGTGACAAAAAAATGGGGCGCGAAAACAGATTCTTTGTTTTTACCTATATTCAGGGACGAAAGGGTTAAACTGCAAATAAACACGTATTCGTAATTTTTAAACAATTATAAATAACCTATCTATTTCAGGAATAGAATGGGTAATCTTAGAGGATGGGCAGGACCACTAACACTATCGTGGCATGAAAAACAAGTTGAATTAAACCACAAAATCATTAAAAGAATGCGTGCCTTTGGAATGACGACAATCCTCCCAGCATTTGCTGGGCAAGTGCCAAAGGCATTAAAAAGGTAACAAATGTCTTGCATTAACTATTTTCTACAGATTAACCGACTTTCTGAATTACCGAATGTTTGAACATTTTATTACGTTGTCTAGACTTTATCCAAACGCAACATATTACGAATTACCACGTTGGAACAACTTTAACGATAGTTATTGCTGTCCGTATTTATTAAATCCTACAGGAGAGCTATTTAAACAGATTGCAACTTTATTTTTAACTGAAGTAAGTCTGTAAAATGAGTGAAAATTGATTTAGGTTTAATTTTTTTTAAATTTCTAGATTACTAATGAATTTGGCACTGATCATTTTTATAATTGTGATACTTTTAACGAGATGACGCCGTTTACCATCGATTTAAAAGAGTTGAAACGAATCGGTTCGTCTATTTATGCATCGATTACTTCTGTGGATCCCAAGGCAATTTGGTATATATTTCTATAGTAATTTATTGCTTGTTATATCTTGTTATAATACAATTTAGGGTAATGCAAGGATGGCTTTTTCATCACGAACTTCTTTTTTGGACAAAAAGTCGATCACGAGCTTTACTCACATCTGTACCCCTTGTAAGTCTTTTTTAAGGTTAAATAAATAATTGCATGTTATCCTAGGTTGCTGCAAGGTTGGTTATTCCACTATGAGAAAGATTATTGGACTAATGAACGAGCTAAAAGTTTTCTCACCAGTGTTCCATTGGTAAAATTTTTTATTCATTTTGTATAATGTTCACATTATTGGATTGGATGTCTATGACAGCATCCTCAGCAAAATAACGCCTAAAATTTGGTGTTTTGAGTATGTATTGACAATGAGATCACATCATTTCTTCTCATTGTCAGTACATACGATTCATACCAAAGAAGAAACTGACAAGGAGAGTGTTTCAATTGTCCAACACCAAATTGAATGAAACTTTTTGTACGTATAGTACATATATAGAAATAACTTGTGTTAACGGGATTTTATGCCGTTTTGAGCCGTTTGCTTAAAAATAATTTTTAATTTTTAGAAACTGGCGTTATTTTGCTGGGGATGGTGTCATAGACCCCCGAAACCGGTACAAAATTGATATTAAATAAACGATCTAAAGAAGTAACACAAAACACCATTTCCTATTACCATAACTTGATATAGGCATCAACAATCAAATGTCGAGTAAGTTATGTTATACACAACTTACGGTTGTTCATAACAATACTGGTAGATGATGTAGTTACAGTCAAGCAAACCATATAATGGATTCATGGTAGTTTCCCTTTGGAGTATAGTGTATAACTCGCATGTAATGCACATATTCACTGGTATAATGTGCACAACTTGTCACATTCGTAAACAATATATAGCATTACATACTCGTTAGACAATATACTATTAATCTTTTAAATTATTTCATTTATTTCTTTTCCAGATAAACTAACCATAATTTCTTTTTATTTGTTTGTTTTCAGGGGAAAATGATAGTTCTGGATCTACAATCGGAACAAAATCCACAATATCAACGTTTAGACAATTATTTTGGACAGCCTTATATTTGGTGTATGTTGCATAACTTTGGAGGAACTCTAGGAATGTTTGGTTCAGCTGAAATTATTAATAATGTGATTATAGCCTTTAATTTTTTGCATAATGATTAAAATGGTATATGCTTGAATACTGTATTTTGCAGAATGTGATTGAGGCTAGAAATGCGAAGAATTCGACGCTTATTGGAACTGGCATAACTCCTGAAGGAATCGATCAAAATTATGTAATATATGATTTAATGTCTGAAATGTCTTATAGAAGACAACCAGCTGATTTGTCTGAATGGTTTAGACTTTATGCTATACGTAGATATGGATTTGAAAATGAGAATATTACTCAAGCTTGGGATATTTTAAGGGTGAGTATATATATATATAACCACACCACCTTGAATCTTTGCTACAAAGAAAAACACTCCACAAACTTATAATAAAATAATTCAGCAGCATTAACCTTTAGATAATGTACAATATTATACACAAATGTTGACAACTAACTTATGCTGACAATGAGTCTTGTCTCTCACCACGCACTTGTGCCCAAGATTCCCTTCGCGCTGCCTTCTCCAGTACAATTTTCTTGATCAACGTCACACTCTCCCCTCCCCTTACACCTCCCAATCATTCTATTACATTCTCACCAGTGCATTCCAAGTCTTTCAACACCCCCTCTCATACAACAAGATGATCCCAAGAATCAACCCCGCTCCTAAACCACAAACACACATCATGTATTCATACGCCATCCATACCTTTCTTCCCATTCTTCAGTTGCACATTTTGTCCCGGCCATAATCCTTTTATCTTCTGCGGTCATATTCTTTTTAACAATATAGGCAGGTCTCCGTGCTGTTGTTTCCAACCTTCCTGACTCGCTTATCATTGCTTCCACTACCTGTTCAGATACACCCATATTCTCACCATCCACGCAAACAGTATTTCATAAAATAACATAAAAGTTAGATGCTGATAGAAGTGTCTTTCGATAATCGAATTCGATGTAAGTAACTTGAAAATTCGTCGATATGTGGCGACAGGGTCATTGTTTCGGTTCACTCGATTCCAAAAAGAATCCTAAAACAATCCTAAAAAATAAAGAAAGAACTCTAAGAATACGCAAAAACTACTGAATTTTAAATTGACTTTATATTAATATTTCAGAAAACTGTCTATGCATTCAATGGAACCGAGATGATACGAGGGAAATTCGTTTACAATCGCTCCCCACGTACGAAAATCGTCCCATGGACCTGGTATTCTCACACCGATTTCATCAACGCACAGAATTTGTTCTATAGAGGTTGGCGTCAAATCATCCACAGTAAAAATGCTTATCATGATTACATCGACATCAGTCGGCAAATGCTGCAAAACGGCCTAGATGATATTTATGATAACCTTATTTGGACTTTCACGAGTAAAGATCTTGATATTTTTAAGTAAGTTAAATTTATCAAATTATCCGAATTGGCCTACATAACATATTGTCATTCTGCATGTTATATCAATATGAACAAATAATCACTGGTAGGTAATATTTAGGATATTAATCATAACTTGCATTAATTAGAAAGAGAAAAGGAATAATAATACCTCCGAGAGGACTTGAACCTATAATCCCCGTAATTCATGTATGATGCGTTAACCTATTACACTAAGAAGGTCCACAGTGTGTAGGTTCAAGTCCTGTCGGAGGCATTATTCATTTTCTCATACTAATTAATGCATTTCGTGATTAACACCCTAAAGATTGCCTACCAATATTTAGTTATTCATATTTATACGTTTATTAGCGGCGGCTTGCCGCGTTGTGGAGCTCGGTGCTCGTTAGATCACTATGTGGTAGAAAAAGGTTGTTGAATAATAATAATTTATACGTTTAATTTAACAATTTTATTTAAACGAATCAGGTATTAATTCGATTCAAACTGAATTAATCATTTTATCATTTCCGTTTATTTAAAATTAGGAAATTCTAAAAATTGTGATTAAGAAATAATATTTCATTACTAGAGCCATAAAAGATGATTTCCTAAAAATATTCGACCACTTGGAAACCATCTTGCAAACCGACCCAAAATGGCAGCTCGGTAAATGGATAAATTCAGCCAGAAAACTGGCAACCACTGAAGAAGAGGCCAATTTACTGGAGTATAATGCCCGTAACCAAATCACACTATGGGGACCTAATGGGGAAATCATGGACTATGCCAACAAACAATGGGCCGGAATTGTCAAAGACTTTTTCAAAGCTCGTTGGGAACTCTTCCTAAACCACATGGAAGATGCCCTTCGACATGGGATAAAATTCAAGGAACGTAGTGCTCGTCAGGATGTTTTCGAGAAAGTCGAAGAGCCCTTCACACATTCCAGAAAAGCCTATCCAATAGAAGCACAGCGTGAGTTTGCTAAATACAGAAGTGTAACCGATTTATAAGCATATTACCTACAAATAATGTTTTACATTACAGCAATTGATGACATTAACATCCAAATACAACAGGTACAAATTAATCAAGTGATAGAGACCGTGGATAAATATAAACAACGCAAACCCAAATTAAGGCCAATGAGGCGCAACCGAACGTAATCGGTACAGTTAGTTACAATAACCGATTCAAAATATGTTCGTTCCGATTAATAAATTAACTTTATTGTTTTAAGTATAAATAAGTTAGCAAATGGAATAAAATAAATTGCAACCAATGTGTGTTTTTTCGGTGGTTTTCTCTGAGGGTGATCAATGAATCAGGGTAAAATATACAGAATGAAATGTGTGGTTTTGATTACGTTTTGTTTTACTGCAATTAGCAATTCTGATTTCGTCACGCAAATTTGCGAGGAAAATTCTGATCTTTTGGAGTGTATGAGCGAAATTGCGAGGCAATTTGGTGGAAATAACAAGAGGAAATCCCTTTTAAGAGGTATTTCTGGTGATGAGATGACCATTGTTTGTGATATCGTAAAGAAGCCGACGAAACTTCAAGATGATACTTTTGAAGATTTGAAGAATGAGTTTTGATATTCCTGGCATGCCGACACAATGTGCAGACACACAACGTGCAGAACCAATAAACCATATCTGTGAGCGTAAATTCGATAGTAAAGAAGCGCAAAATTGGGATGAAATTATTCAACCATTTCTTTGAATTGTTGTACTGAAGATAATAAAATACAAAGCATGATATAGAATATAGAAAACATATTTTGTCTGTTTTTTACTATGCTCTATTCAATTCCTTTCCAATGCAATTAGTCATGGTAGACAAATAATTGGTATTAGGATTTTGTTCTACATCTGCCTAGATTCGATCTCAGGACCTTGTGGTCAAATCTTAAAGAGAGCGGAATCAAAATCTCTGATGTATTGTAGGATAGTGTACTTTTTCCGGATAGCATTCCATTTAATAGTGATTATAAATGCCGGTTGTCGCGAACCAACGTCGGCGGCCCTGGTTGATGGCGCGGTATACGACGGAAGAGAAAGAGAAAGTCCAAGGAATATATTTAACTCGTTCCAAGTTAGTACGAATACCTTTTGGATTTTATGAGGTTTCAGTAGACGTTTTGTCAGTCTCATATCCGATGTATTTTCCCATTGTTTTTGTCTTAACTCTTCTTCTTCATAGATGAATCTGTAGTGATTTATTCGCAGTGTAAATATTTTCCATGTTGTAAACAATTTCGATAATTTTAAATATCTTTATGAATAGAAATGTACTTCCTCTAGGTCTCTTATTTTCAGACTTTCCATACTTTTCTTCTTCTTGTTTCTACCTGCGTAGCCTTCGTAGAAAACCCAAAACTTTGTCACAGCTTCCGCTTTCATTCCTATTCACTCACTCTTACTTACTCTTACCTACTCTACTCTCTCTCTCTCTCTCTCTCTCTTATCTATCGCTCGGAGGGAACTTACTCAGCCATTTCACCACCACCCTTATGCCTCTCTACCTTTCTGTATTTCGCACCCGGGGTTGAATGAATTTCGATTCATTCTGTCTCCAGCTTGACTGACTGAACTTGTGTAACGTATACTGTGACTCCATTTTGAACGTCATAACTTTCGTATGTGAATAAAGAACTTTGTAATTTCGAATACGTGTTAATTTGTGAGCATCATCGAACCCGCGTACCACACACCCGCAAATCTCACTCTCCCACCTACCAAAGATAAGTCCACAAAAGTGTTCTAATCTCAAGAGCATGATTCTTGCCCCTGTCTTGACTTGTTTATCAGCCATGTCATTGCAAGGTAAACCTTTGTAGCCTGGAATCCACAAGACAACACTATATAGTCAACACTAGCATAACACACTACACAGTACCCAATAGTACACAACAGAACACCGTACAACATCCAATTCCTTTAGGACCACAAGACAAGACACTTTGGTCTGAGCTTTAGCACACCTCATTTCGTACTTCAATGCAGAACTATTAGCACTTAGCCCTTGACCAGGCATTGACCGTGGGAGGGTCAGTTTCCTTTATGTTTATTAACTCCAACTTAAGAATTCCATCACATTGTAACCATATTTTGAATAGAAGTAAGAATGGGTTATAATTTAATCATCATTAAAATGTTCATAATTTATAGCTTACCAATGAATTTTCCACAGATCATTATGTATAATGAGTCATAACCGAACGTACTGTAATCAGTTTGACACAATACCCGATACAAAATGTGCTCGTTCCGTTTAATAAATTTAGTTGTTTGTTTTCTGATTAACGTTCAAGTATAAATAAGTGTGGGGTGTTGAAATAAATATTGAATAAAAGCATTCTTTGTATTTCACTGGAATATCCGAGAGAAAATGTGGTGCAGCATGCATTTCTTGTCTATAATTATAGTTTCTTTGGTTGCTATTGGAAATTCTGAACTCATGACGCAAAAATGTACCTCTACTTCTGATCTTTCGGAATGTGTGAAAAGGATGGCGAGGAACATGGTACTAAACAAGAAGAGAGAAACTTTAAAAGGTGTTCCTGGTAATGGGTTGTCAATTGTTTGTAACATGGTACCATTGAAAGGGAAGAAAGACAATAGCAATCGATTTACGAATGAGAATGAATTGTTTGAAGATCATAAACATGTGGAGTTTAATTATGGTAAGCATCCGGATCACACCTGTAAGAATATTGTTAATAATGCAGTGTAACTTTGAAGGGATCCCATTCGGAATCACATTGTAGAATTTGGTTGAATTATTGTATTGAATATTAATGAAAATATACCGAAATATTATAAATGAAGTAATTTCAATTTTGTGGAGGTTTCTTTATAAAGTATTTGTTTAACTACACTAAACAGTGCATTTGTGTTTACTAAAAATCTATCTTTCCTCATATTTCTCACCATCAACCGACCTAGAATTCTACTCCTTAACGCCTTTATCATCCCTTCACCATTG
The DNA here is from genome assembly GCA_019419845.2 of Weissflogia rhopalogaster. Lineage (NCBI taxonomy): Eukaryota > Metazoa > Arthropoda > Insecta > Coleoptera > Staphylinidae > Weissflogia > Weissflogia rhopalogaster. Next base: position 2,729,562 of record WSZQ02000008.1, read on the forward strand.
CTGTTGTTTTGTGAACATAAATCAAGAAAATGTCGAGCAATGGAAAGTGAATATATCTTTAGTTTATTAATGATATTGTTTACGTAAGAGTTAATATTATTTATATTTATTTATTTAACATGTACTTCTTACAATTTTATACTGGGGATCAACTGGTTTCGCTCATTGGGCATCTTCAGAAGACTGATTTGTTTGTCGTATGTTGCGTATCTTGTAACTTTTCATATGTGGTGGAGTTTTATGTAGGTGCTAACTTCAACGCAATTTCAAAACACTTTTAAAACCCTTGAAGAAATTGTACATTCCACCAAAAAAACAAAATGGCACCAACATAAAACCCCACCACATATGAAAGGTTACAAGATGCTGCGTACACGACAAAGTCTTCAGTCTCCTGAAGATGCCCTATGAGCGAAACCGGTTGAATCGCAGTATAAAATTGTAAGAACACGTTAAATAAACAAATATAAATATATCATAACTTAACGGATATATATGATAAATTTTAAAAAATCGGTGTAGTACTATAAACTCACAATAAACTAGCATTAATAACGCATCCTTGATCAATTTAATCATACTGAATTATCATATAAACAATACGTTCATAAATAACGATCACGCAGTTTTTGATTCAAAAATAATGTATTGGATGCAAAAATGAAAATAAAAATAGAAATTCGCAAATATAATTCACTACCGACTTACACACACACAAACTTTCTTATCACACACTCCTCCAATCTCACACACTTTCTTTCCACACACCCACAAACTTAATAAACATTTAAATGTACCTTTTATAAAAAGGACATTCGAGCAACTTAATATGAAAATAAACGAGAAATTCAAAAGGAAAAAAATAAAACGAAAATATTTTCTAAAAAATGAAAATTTATTCATTAATAAAAACGCTTCGTCTCTCCTTACTTAAGACTGTAATATGCAATTGTTTGTTGATAGTATTTCTATAGCATTCAGTGCCGACTGATGACTTGATGTAAAATAAAATGAATGCTCTCGAAATGAAAAAAAAAAAGATTTCGAAACTCAAAAAAATTACTTAAAAAATGCGAGCGTACAAAATAAACCTTAAAAACGGCCTCCGAATATAAAAACTAGGTACTCGTAATTTCGCACCAGGCCGATTTTTTTTTTCTTGAACACACCTCAAATTCGCCTTTTCACGCCCCACTCACGGGGGAAGGAGCTGCATCCGAGAGCAAAAAAGGCCCCCGACACGCACACGGATTCCTCGCATAAAGCACACTCAGCGTCGTCTCATCACCACAAACAAAATGTGTACAAACTTAAAATACTAGTAAAATTGTGATCTCGTATTACTATAAATCTGATGTTTCTCCGACTATATTGTACGCATTAAAAAAAAATGGTGCAAACAAATTCCAAAAAAGAACGAAATAAAATGAAATCAGCGCCAAGATCGACGAAATCGTCGACAAAACTACAACTTGATATACACACACACATAGTCATCGTTTTTGTTAATTTTTTATCAATTATCAAATTCATTCATTACATTTATATCAATTAGTTTTCGAAAATTTCCTTTTATCAATCAATAATTAAAAAAAAAACATTTTTCAGGAGAAAAAGAAACTAATTGTAAATCGAACAATAAATTATCATTTTCATTTGTATCAAAGGAGAAATCACACAACTGCACAACATTTTGTGGAATGAGAAATGCGTTTGATTCCTGTCTCTTTATCTCTTATACACGCCTTTGCACAATCTCTCCCAGTTCGTCATCAAAAGAAATATGATTTTCTGATATTTTTTCACCGTCCCCAAAGATTCAAAGTATTCATAAATAAAAAGATTGTGTCGACTTAAAATCCTCGGCGACGAAACGAAATATCGGTATACAGAATTTACAGGTACAATCGCATCGTCTTGGCCTAGGACGAAACACGCAGAACCAAAATAATCGCATGAAAACGTCATTTTCTTAGCGTGTGTCCCAAAACCAAACGCGTGCGAGCCCGCTTTTTGTGTTTTGTCTTGCCTTCATCAATATTACAATAATTAAGTAGTAAATTTTGTTTATAACTTGCTTAGCTTATTGCCTTTTCCGTAAATATATATAGTATATAAATAATCTGCATATATACCTATATATTATGTTCATCTGTAACCGACAGACACAACACGTCATTGTCATACTAGGCGATTCTAGTAGTCGCGTACGTTACTTGTTTTCGTTTTAACGGAATTGTCAATATTTGCTATGTGTATGTGATTTTGTTTGTATCTTCTTGTTCTCCATGTTGTTGTTTTTGGTGCTGGTGTGGTTAGTTAAGAAGGGGGGATTTTTTCTTGTCCATGAATTGAAGAATGCTCCTCTTCTCACTTCGCCAAAAAATGTTACTATTTTCTCATATGAGTGCGCCAATTTTTGCAAGACACGCTTTGTTGCTTTGCTTCAGTTGTTTTTTTTTTTGTACAATTAGAAAACCGAGGAGAGAACTTTGCTTTTCCTGTGTGTTCCAGTGGTTTGCATCTTCTCATCTATGAATTTCTGACATAGCTGACAGAGTTGACATCGTGACACAAAAACTTAATCTAATTTATACCTATTTTTACATAAAATGGACATTTTTACAAACCAAAGAGATACGTAGTAGTAGTTAATAAGTTAGAGTCCGCGCGGTTACTATGATAACGCACGAGCCGATGCGTGGAGCCCGTCATCTGATTGTTTTTTACTCTTTTCTTCTCTCCATGTCTCATTTCTCCTGTGATGGTTGGTGGTCGCACGATGTTGCCCATAAAACGTCGTCTTCCGTTTTGAGGGATGGATGTGTTCTTATTCCATCGTTCGCCATTCGGTCGTCCCAGAGACTAGTTGCGCGCATTGGCTCGTATTACACTTTGATAGTTCCACACTTTCACCACCTTGTTTTGTTTGTATTTCGCTGATGTTGGTTTTGTGTTTTGCTGTTTCCTGCTGGATTTAATTAATCATGTTGTTACAATTATTTTATATTTCTTGGCTGTTTGCATTTGCTTTGTGTTGTTAATTATTTGTCGTCTAGTCTTATTCTATTATGCGTCGTCGTCTTCTTCGTCCACTCCTTCTTCGCCATCTACATCTTCTTCATCGTCTTCTATAAAAATGATATAGAATTCAGTATGAGAAACAATTAATGCAATTATAGAACAAACGAAAGAATGAAAAACAAAAAATAAGAGTGAAAAACACACCACAGCGACCCGAGTTCGATTCTCTGTAGGGATTATGCATCCCCAGAGAATTGAAAGTAAAGTGAATTCTTATCAATAGTGTTAGCCTCAATATGACTAATTACATTGTAAAATAATTGAATAGAGCTAATGACCATAGTAGTCTATGCTCGGTTAATAAATAAAAAAACAATGACAAACTGAGAAACTAGGGAAAACAATAAAAGCAAAAAAAAACTAAAGAAAAAATGAAAAAAAAAGGTGAAAAAATGAAAATAAAAAATGGAATTCAAAGGATGGCTTAAAAAAACGAAAATATATATATGATAAATTAAGGGAATAATGAAGTTACAATTTAATAAATTACCTTCACCGTCAAGTTCGTCATCATCACCCTCGGGGATATCTTCCTCCTCAACGTCCTCTTCGCAGTCCGCTCCCTCCTCTTCCTCCTCGACGAGGTCTTCGTGGTCGGAGCCCGCGCCATTTTCTTCTTTTCTCTGCTTTTTCACATCGTCAGTTTTGTCCTGAAAGCCACCAAACTTTTAAAACAAGCACCGTAATTGTATGCTATAAACAGTGTTCGGTAAAGAACTTTTTAAACTTTTTTGAAACTTCAAAATCTTTAATTAACTACGTTAAATTCAAATACGAAAAGCGATAACTAAAACAAAACCACCGGCCTATATCATCATAATCATTAACAACGCGGCAGGATTGCGTGTGCGTGCCGGCGTGAAGCTCGGGAAACGTCGCCGTTTCCGGTACACAGGTGCCTCTACTCAAACCAGGGACTGCGAGCTCGATGATGGAAAATGCAATGCGATGGTGGAACGCAATCATCGACAGCGAGTGCGTGCGACGACGCCGTGGCCAGCCCGCGCAAAACGAGAAATAATCAAGCGCGCAGTTGAGTTGTTGGAAGAGTGAGGGGGCCGTGCGACAGAAAGCCACCGATGGGAACGGGAGCAAAGCGTGCGCAAAAGTTATCGGCCCATCTTTGTCTTGCGTACCATCGAAGGGGGGCAAAAGCGAGAGCAGAAGAGACGCTTCACCGGCTGAAACTTGCCATTGCCAATGTTCAGTAGTAGTCAAAGCAATCCGGCAAGCAAGCAAACGCGTGCTTATGGCAGGCAGGAGGTATGAAGTGTATGGGCTGTGAGAGGTGGAGAAAGGCATATTTGCGGCAGCTGTCCGCGCGCACTCTGTCCGTGCGTCCCGGACCCCGAAAGTCGACGTGTGTCGACACAGAGCATGCATGGAGAGAACCGACCCACACCCTTTTTCGAAAACGACGTCCCCCAACATTCGAGCATTCGAACAAAGCACCCCCGAGGACCCTTACCAACCCTATATACCATATATACCAACAAAACCAAGCTGGTTTTCCTATCAACTAATACTAGATATCTTTCGGTTTTAATCCATGATTGTAATGCATGCAATTGCGATTGAAGTCCCATGGTAGGGGGTAAGGGAATATTGTTAACACCTGCTTGTTTTTTTTTAACACGATAAACCAGGTCTGCAAATGATTGATTTTCGGATTTTACCAAAGTTTTCAAAAACTTCAAAACAAAAGTAAAAATCGTTTTAGAAACACTGTAAGAGTGCACAACAGGGATAAATTAACCAAAATCAAACTTCAACCGTCCCTCCTGTGATAGTTGCGGTGTTTGTATGCGTTTAGAGATATTGTTAGTCTCCACAAGCAGAGCAAGTGAGTGTACCGTATACAAACCGGTGGGAGGTGGAACAAGAAAGACAATTAAAATGAGTACGCTTACGTCGTAAGCTGGGCTAGTATCGAATAGGCCAAAGCAATGGATGCGAACACATACAGAACGAGTGGCAGAGCAGGCAAGCAAAACGAGGTGACGATAGAGGAGGAAACGCGTCTCTGTCTCTCCTATCCATACGCTTTTCCCCCCACTTACGCCACAAAGTCGTGTTACTGAAAATTTGTTTCGGCGTGGGTGAACTCGACGCTTTCAGAACTCCTCAGTTTTAGTAGAACTCGTCACTTTCGAAACTCCACGCTTTTAAAGCTCGACACTTTCAAAATTTGACGTTTTCAAAAATCGACATAACTTTTGATCAATGTCCACATTTATTCACTAACGTAAAACTTAAAACAATCCAGAAATTTGGAAGGGAAATAAGTTGTATGTGTAAATTTACTACAACTTTTATCAGAATTATTTATTGTTCAAAATATAGAAGTTGTAAATCATTAATTAATAATAGGTAATAGTGCATTAAAATAGTGTTCGTAGGTATATAAGTTCAGTGCCGAATTATAAAAGCATCGGTTTCACCCACGCCGAAGTCTTTTCCCCCTAAAAAAGCAGCGCGTATGCTCTTTGGGGGGAGACGCAACGCCGCTCCGTAACTCCCTCTCTCTGTCTCACACCTCCTTCCACCTTTAAACCCGCGCGTTTTTGGCGCCCATTTCGAAAGCTCGTAATGTATGTTTGCGCGACAGTAGATAAAAATGATAACTCGATCGAATCAGGTCAACGGCGTCGGTTATGAGGCATTTTCGGTGCCCGACGATTGCTTAGCAATCGCCATCAACAAGACGACGAACGCAAACGCACACGACAGCGAGACTAGATAAAAACGAAATTAGATTTTCAGCAATTTATTTTACCAACCAACCAACACTATTACCCTCCCCACCCACATCGAAGAAAAACTACAAATCGCCGAGATTAAAACAGCTCATCAACATGAATAATTAACGAAATTCGGTATATATTTAGAAGGGCTATTAACGTGTCGCTACTCAACGGTATAGAGCCCCAAAACAAAATGCTATTGATTTCGCCATCTTGAACCCACGCTATACCAGCTTCTATAGCCTAGCCTCCCGTACAGGTCGCATCCACAATGGCGGGCACACGGAGAGCGAGTGTGCGTCGTCCGCAACACGACGCACGCCGTGGGCTCGCTGGCTGGGGCTACGCCAGCGACGCCGTCGCTCTCGCATTTCGCTCGCTCGTCGCCGATTTCGCGTTGCGTTGTTTACGTCTCCGTTTTCACGCAAACAACCCAAACAAAACGTATACAATCAACCGGCGAGCGTTTTTCAACAATTCCTAGATGCTTAAACCAAAAGCTAGAGCGAATGATGGCTGCATGCATTTCCCCCCAAAAAGCTTTGTAAACATATCCTTCTCACATGGCTCAGTAAAAGCACATGCTAAAAGGGACGCCAATGCACGTGTATCCCGTTATCCCGCCACAATTTACACAAGTTTAATTTTAATATTTCCCTCCGAAACCGTTGAAATATTAAGAAAAAGCTCCGAAGCTTTTCATAGTCTTTCATCCTACAACTTTTTACTACTTAGAAGTGCCTAAATAAATGAATTTTTTTCTCAGGCGTTTCCATGAATTATCCACGCGTTGGAAAAGCGTGTTGTTGCGTTTCACCGAAATGCCAGGGAAAAAATAGCACGAGCATTCATGCAATTGCTTACAGAGAGGGAAATTTAGTGAATGGTACTTACTTCTGCCGCCCGCTTGGTGCCCTTAATCTCGCACTTCGCATCCTTTTCGCTGTCGATGCTGTCGACCACAAGTTCGTTATTTTCCTTGGCGCTCATTGTGTTTATTATTTACTCGCAACGTACGTTAGAGATTTATCGCGTCTAATGAAGTGACGTGCACTGATGCTGAACACACTACTGACCGGCGAAATGCAAGCCAAGTTCAAAAATTAATATGGCGCCCTTCGGGCCGACTACGACCGGCCACAAACGAATAACCGGCCTTCTTTACTTCATGAATGTTAATAGATTTTCGAATCCCCAACGATTCTACAGAAAAAACTAAAAATTTTGATATAGGATTCGGCAAAATCGTACTTTGGGTTTGCGAGATATTAATTATTAAAAGTTGGAGTTGAGGGGTTTGAGAGTATCGGTGCAGCCGAGGCGAGATTAACGTTGTGTTTCTATAAAGCCATCGCCAGAGGACGCTTATTCAAATATTGATATGTAGCGACAAGAAATATTTTGTGTTCAACTTAAAAATAAACATGGATTTCGACACATACTACGCATATTATGATAACGCTTTAACAAAAAATAAACTGAATACACCTGTTGAGACAAGTTTTATCATTAAATATTACAAAAAAAAACCAGAACAAAAAAATGAAGAATTTCTAATAAACAAGCAATACTATATACAAATACTGAATAATACTCGATTAATTTTAATAAATTCATAGTTACAGTTAAAAATAATTTACATTTAGAAATTTAGGACAAAAATGTATAAAATTCAAATTTCCCGCGAGTTATACAGAGGGCGCTTTAATCGATTTAGGTATCGTCGAGCGACATCTCTAACCACCTCTCTCTTTCACACACTCTTTCAAAGCAAAGACGCGAAAATGGTGAGTAATTGTGGTGAAAAATACTAAAATCTTCAATCATCCACTTTCTCGATAACTCCGGAACGAAGCACCCGACTTTTCCTCAACAATGGTTGTTAAAATTACGCGTTGCGAGCGATATTTATGTGATATTTGCTAAATTTATCCAATATTGATGTTTGAGGTTATGTACGTGACAGCAGTGCTAAAGAGTTTTTGTTCCTGGATTTTCAGGTGAACGTGCCCAAATTGCGACGCACCTTCTGCAAGAAGTGCAAAGTGCACAAGCCCCACAAGGTAACGCAGTACAAGAAGTCGAAGGAAAGGCACGCGTCCCAAGGCAGACGGCGTTACGATCGTAAACAGCAAGGTTTTGGTGGTCAAACTAAGCCTATTTTCCGTAAAAAGGTAAGTGACTAAAAAAGAACTTTCATAAAAAGCAACACCATGTTTTTTTTAATTGACATGGAAAAGTTTTGTTGCTTTTCGATTTTTAAGTCAAATTTTCTATGTAGTATAAAGTTTACATTGAAAATGTGTTGCATGTGTTTGAATAGTGAAAGAACAAGTTTGATTTCAATAAGATTTATCTTAAATGTAAATTTGGCTACTTGAATTTTCTATATTTTAGGCGAAAACTACCAAAAAAATCGTGCTGCGTATGGAATGTTCCGATTGCAAATACCGTAAACAGACCCCACTCAAGAGATGCAAGCATTTCGAGCTGGGTGGCGACAAGAAGCGCAAGGGACAAATGATTCAGTTCTAAGTTTGTTAAAATAGAATATACCTTTTGTATTTATAAGAATAAATGCAAAAACTATAAAATTTTTATTGCGAATTTATTTTAATTATTACGTTATTCATTATAACGTTAATAAGAGTGTTGAATTCTTACTGTTTTTGTTTCTATCCTGGTATTACTGCGTTTGGATTGCTGAAGCACAGAATAAAATTATTAACCTCAATTGAAAATTAAGCCATTTGAATTTTTTCTTACAGAACTTAAGAGCTTGAAATAAGTAAGACTACTTACTCTAGTATGTGTGGATCAACACCTTCCAGGTTCATTTTTATCTTTACTGCTTCAGCAGGGACGCCAAACTGCAACATTTTGAAGAATTTGCTAAATCTAGGATCAGCACTTGCTCGGAGGCCATTTATTTCATCCACAGTGTCTACGCCACCATTATTATTCTCCTCTGTATTTGTACTTTTAGTTTGATTGTTTCTACTATCACTTTTGATGTCATCCTGGGTATTTGAAGAGTTATGTGACTCTGCTGAAGTGTTCACATCAGGAAGGTCAACTTCCATTGGTTTGTTTGTCACATTATTCAAGTCTGGGATACTTGATAACTAAAAATGTCAATTATTAGTTTTCTTACAATTAGTCTCTTAAAAGTTTAAAGTTACAAATGGAATACAAGTTTTACAAACTTATGAAATGTTCAACGGAATAGAATGTTAAAAAGGTACAAATAAGTTTGATTTACTTGCCTGTGATTCCAAAATTAAAAGAGATGCTTCAATTTTCTGTAGTTTGTACTCGAACTGCATCAATCGTGATTCACAAGATGATGCGAAATCATTTAGGAATGATACGGTCGTCAGGAGGAAATGATTAACAAATGCTATCGTGCGTTTCTGGTGGATTGGTTGTATCTATTTGGAAATTTAAGTTCAATTATTGTCACGTTATCTTGTTTTGATAAATTAGTCTAGGTAACAAGGATACATACCGAATTATAGTCAACGTTTGGTGAAATCTGAGGCATGTCATCTACTTCCATTATAATTTTGTGGGTTTAAAAAGTTTGAATGTAGTATAATCAACTAATTGTTGTTCTTCGCTTTGTTTTTATGATCAGCTGAGGTCACTCCATATATTGGTTAGAATAAATCAGTTCGTGGTGTTGTCCATAGAGGGTGCTAGCAGTACTGTTTTAGAATAAATGCCTAAGAAATCCTGTTATTCCTGCAATAATCGAGTGTCATTGCCTTGTAGTCATTGTCAGTTCATTCTTTTGGTTTGTTAGTAGCTAGTTATAGCTAGGAGATGTAGCAAAATTACAGCACCTTCATGCACAGACAATCTGTTGATATCCAAACCTAATAACTAAACCAAATGCCTCGTTAAATTGCCACATAGAAATACCCTTCATTTTATAACGAGACTTCTATAACAATCCATGAATACTCTTGGCATTTGCATTAGGAAAGTCTATGGCTGTATCTTCATAACCTGTTACTTCCGCCGCATGTCCTAACTAGAGCTTTTCAAGCCATTTCAGCTGTTTCCAAGCTTGAAAGAATCAAAATGACCACTCCGTCACTTAACCCTGAATCATTTCATGCAATCAGTGTTTCATTTTCTTGCAAAGGTGCAAATAACTCGGGCATTCCCTCGTAGTTTACTCGTGTATATTCTTAACTTTCAAAGAAACCCAAAACGGGTCATGCTACAATCTTATAAGCAGCAAGTACTATTCTAAATTTTCCCTGAAAATTTGTGCGCATTTGTTTAAAACTGGACACATTGATTAACTGAAGTAATACTTTTTTTATTTAAGAATAAATTGAAACTCAAAAGAATATATAGATTATAGAATATATAGAATATAGATTATTACATTCTTTGAATCATAATAGTTGAAGCACCTCCACCTCCATTACAAGCTGAAGCTATTCCAACTTCACCCTTTCGAAGAGCATGGACTAAATGAACAATAATTCTAGCACCAGACATAGCTAGAGGATGTCCCAAACTCACGGCACCTCCATGTATATTCATTTTGTTGATGTCCAATCCTGTTAGCTTCTGATTGACCAAGGGAACAACACTAAAGGCCTCGTTAATTTCCCATAGAGCAATATCCTCAATTTTATAACCTGTCTTCGTTAATAATCCGGGTATACTCTTGGCAATTGCAACAGGAAAGTCTGTAGGTTCAATAGCAGCATCTTCATAACCTATTACTTTCGCCAATGGTTCTAACCCAAGCCTTTCAGCTGCTTCCAAGCTACTAAGAATCAAAATAGCTGCTCCATCACTTAAACCTGAAGCATTCGCTGCAGTTACTGTTCCATTTTCCTGAAAAGGTGTAGGCAACTTTGGCATTCTCTCGTAGTTTACTCGTTTAAATTCCTCATCTTCGGAGAAGATCAAATCAGGTCCACATTGTTGGGGGATGGGAATAGGTACCAGTTCATTTTGAAAAATATTATTTTGATAGGCTACCTCTACACGTTTGTAACTCACAGCAGCGTAGTCATCTTGCATTTTTCGGGTAATTCCAAAGTTTTTAGCTATGTGCTCTGCACATTTACCAGCATGATAATGATCATAGACATCAACGAGGGCATCAGTTAGAATACCATCTTCTAGGGTTACTCCACCATATGGAGTCGGTCCACGTTTCATGTAGTAAGGAACGTTTGTTAGACTTTCCATTCCTCCAGCTAGACAAACATCTTGACTTCCAGTTTGAATTGTCTGAACTGCCATTGTAACTGCTTTAATTCCAGAGGCACAAATCTTATTGATAGTGGTACAGATTGTGCTTTTTGGTAATTCGGCATACAAAGCTGCTTGACGAGCTGGGGCCTGACCTGTTCCAGCTTGTAAGACTTGGCCTAGGATTACCTCTTTTATTTCCTCTTTGGGTATACCACATTTCTGGATAGCAGCCTTTATTGCAATTGATGTAAATTTCGGAGCTGATAGAGGGGCTAAACTTCCTTGGAAAGAACCAATTGGGGTTCTTACAGCACTTACTATAACGACTTCATTAAGTTGAAGTCTTTTAGTTGACATGATGCCGTCTGTTTTTGATTCTGTTTCACGTTTGGAATGACAGAAAAAAACAAGAGAACAGTAAGATAAGGGAATCATACTTATTTATTCTAGATAACATTTATTTAATTGGTAAATAAAAAAAACAATGTAAATATAACAATATATTTATAACTTTAACTTTGAAATAACTCTGTAGTTCTCCATGTTATTGCATGACTATCAAAATCACAGAAAATGCATTTGCATTAATATCTTCAAGGTTCAATAAACATGTTTTCTTAATTACTATTTTTTTCATTAAAGATCAATAGTTTTTCGGTTTTCGAAAAATTTGTTCTGTTTCTTCTTTTCATTATCAAATATTCATCTTTTTGCTAGAACTTGAACTATTTAGACATATAGAAGCCTTCTTAAGTTATCGATTCCTGATTCACACTTACGTTATTGATTCTGAATATTGATACCTTATTGATTGTGATCAAAGAGCGTATCATACGTATTATTCGCAAGTCGACTTAAACTATCTGTGGTCATCGGCATGTTATCCGAGAAGTTGAGGTTCTTTGACAGGCTGTCGCTGAGTGCGTTCGTATCGTCGACGTTGTACTGCTTGATTAATTGCTGCAGATCATTGGAGTCGATGCTCATGGGTGCCTCAACGGCTGGTGCAAGTTCGCAAGGTTGCATTAAACCAACGACGCCACCATCTACGGGAGCTGCAGGTACGTGGCTTGGCGAGTGGGCCTCCTGGAATGGCACGTTCCATTGGGGCTCGGGTGCAAGTAAGGCATTGACGGCATCGGTTGCTTGTTGGTAGTAGGGAATTGGGATGTTGGCACCTGCGACTGGACCGGGTGGGTAGTGGCTTGGTGAGACTGATGGTTGGACATAAGTTGGGCTATGTCCTAAGTAGGCTGGGGACATGTAGGGGTTTTCTGAAAAATCAAAATTATTACATTTCATATTATATTTATAAAGAGATGAAAATGTTAACTATGTATGAGTTACTTGTTTTTAACACTAATTGTAAGTACACTTAGTTTACGTCGAGTTATATCTGTTTGGTCGTTTTTGATTATGTGAGTTTGGTCTTGCAAGGAATTTTGATTGAGGACGAAAAAGTTTAACGTCCACCTTTGTATTTCGGGAAGTTTGAAGTACATTGGCAAAGGTGACAGGATACTTCAGAAGGAGAACCCAGAACAAATTGGTCCCACGTGTTCCCACGCGAAACTCTTCAAATATATCATGTCCCAGGCTCATACAATTGATTTGAAACTGTTCTTGGGAAGGATATGATGTGAAAAGAGATTCAGACTATTCAAATAGTTAAAGATATCTGCTGGGCATTATTTAAATTGTTGCTGGGGATGCCAATCATACTGGGGAAGAATCTGAGTTCAAAACTGTTCCTATGCACATGAGTTAGTTCTTAAAACAAATCTTTCTTATGATAAAAGTGTTCCTATGAGTAACCCTAAGATTGGAGAGTGTCCTAATAGTACTAATCGAAGATAATAAGGCTTGGATAAGTGGCAAATCAGTTTTCGCCCCTTAAATCTTTCGAGAGAACCCCAATAAAGAAACAGGAGTAGGTGAATTTCGCTCAAATATCCCCTGTCAAATATAATAGGATGAGTGTGCCAGGTCACATGCAGCTTAAGGTTACATTGTTCCGGTTCAATATGCAAAATTGGTCCCAGGCATATTCAATCATTTTGGGTATGTTAGAAAGAGCAAATGTCAAGAGCCCGTAATAACTTAGGATTCAGAATAATTGCAGTAGTACATTTGAATTTGATCTTACAAAAGAGTTTGAAGAGTCCAGTATTCAGGTCCAGTGGTTTCTAGGGGAACCCATATGATTAGAAAAGGTTTTAGATTGTATATATCAAAGATGATGGAGTATGGGTGGACGGCAAATCCATTTGGGAAAATGTTCTCAAGGAACTCTGATAAACAAGAGTTAGTTAAGGTCTAAAACTATCAAATGTACTTATGATAGATATACGTCCCATGCACTTTAAAATAACATTGCTCCCTTTTATCTTTAAACATTGGTACCAAGTACTTGGAATCAATTGGAATCTATTAGAAAGGATTGAGGAGAATTGAAATAGTACAATTGATTTTTTTGTTCAGGAACTTTATTAAGGTTTATGGACTCTTAAAGGAATCCATAAGATCACAGAAGGTTTAGTTCACATATATCAAGGAAGTGAGATATGAGTGGACATCTAATCCATTTGGGACCTTGAAATCTTCTCAAGGGGCTCTTAAAAAGACATAGGTACATGTTATTAGGTTTTGACCTTCCCTGCCAAGTGTACTTAGGTTAAGTGTAACAAATGATCGTTCCATGCACTTTAAGGTTACATATTTTGTCTTTGTACCAAACTAAACTAGTTACTCACCAAGTGGTTCCTCCTTGATATCTAATTGCCTATTGTTAATTGTATTATAAGGTCCTAGAAATAAGAAAACACACAATTAGTACGTTACTCAATCAAAAGTCACTTACTACTAAAGTTAAGTAAAAAAAAGCCCAAAAAGAAGCCATCGTCAAACACAAGCACACAAAAACAAAATCTCAACGCAAACATGTCCAACCTTTCCAATTATTCCTCCGATTTGATAGCGACTATTCCCAAATAGAAAATTGAATTAAATTTCAAGTTGGATATACGTACAAACGAATGAGTTTATTCCAAATACGAAATTACGCTAATACAAAAAGCAATTTCAATCAATTCGCCCTCGATTTACTGTCAATATCATAAACAATCCGATTAAACAATTTCTTATGGTTTTTGAGTCTTCAACAACCAACAAACCAAGTAAAACTTGATAGTCCTAACCTCTTCACACTCTTCTGATTAACCTCAATCATTAACTATAACCACAAATATCAACTATTCGTATAATATTCGACCAACCGTCACTCTGTAATACTTACAAACTACGCAAACGTATCATAAACGTATAAATAGTGCCTAATTATGTAAAATACGACAGAAAAAACGTCACAGTCAACAATAACATAAGTACACAGATATATAATACAGGTTTAAAAGTACCTAAAAAGAATATACAAAGTGCGTTGCAAAAAGTTTGTAGAATAGCACCATTCTGATTAAAATAGCCACTTTTGCCCAAGCATAATGACCAGATCGTTACATATTAGAAAAAAACAATTATTATTTCTAAGAAAGTACCAATTCTTAATAGAAAATGTAAAATTAAAATGTGACCAACACCCCATATCAACTACATTATTGAAAATAACAACAGACAACAAAACAGACAAATTCATTGACAAATGATGTTCCCAAGTCACCAAAAATACATGAAAAATATTTATAAAGTAGACAAAATGCATTCATCAGTTCCCTTTTTGAATGTGCGCCAACTTTATAAATATTTTCGTCGCCTGATTGTGAAGAAAAATTCCCCAAGCACAAATTTTACAAATCTATACAACGTTGAGTAGGTTGCCAGCTAGTGTGTTGCAAATTGTTCACTTTTGTGTGCCCAGAAAAAAGCTTTAACCCTTCGCCCGCGAATATTTGTGCAACTTACTATTGGCAACGTGCTCCTGCAATGGTCTTAAAAGTGCAATGTTTGGGTCCGTTTCTAATTTTCGTTTGCGCTTTGAACCTAGAATCAAACAGACGATCAACAAATTGAACACAACTGTACATCAACGTCTTTCAACTTCCTTTCAACTTCCAACAAAGTCCTTCTTTTCAAATAAGTACAAAATAGTTAGAAACTAAATAAATTCTTTCAATAAAATGGAAAGAATGTTAATAATGTGCTAAAAATATCAATATTTTAACACATTTGAAAATATCAAAATGTTCAAAAAATTTTAAAATGACAAAAACTACGTTTTTGTCTGTCCTGCCGTTTGCAGGACTTTACCACCTTCAACAGGGGCATAGTAAGCTGACATTTCATCAAATTCACTTTGGGTAGCATGTGGAGCCATTGCTGTGTACAAAGCATAATGTTCAGCCTCGGTCAGGTCGAGGTTCATGTTAAAATCATCATCATCTGTAAATCTGCTTAAATCATTGCCCAAACTAAGATTGCTGTCCTCATTATTGTTAATGTTATTTAGATTATTAACAGTATTGATATTAAGGTCGTTGATCTGCAATTCTTGAAGTTCCCTACGGGTTGTCAGATTCAAGTCATTCAGATCGTTACTAGAGTCCTTCAAAGGTATCCGATAACTTAGTTGGGATTTGTTTGAAGCGTTACTAGGAGTGCGGTTCAGACTAGCACTGGAGACGTGTAACCTGTTTGAATTTGTACTTGCAAAGGAACTGATTGACCCTCGTTTGGAATTCGCTAGAGAGTGATGGGAGGTATGAAGATGAGGATCTTGTTTACGACCAAAGAGTTTCGAGAAGAACCCTCGTTTCTTGGGATTTGGGAGGGTTGAAGTAGAAGTGGGTTTGGGTGGCAAGGCTCGAGAAGGTGCCAAATCTGTCTGGGATTTTGAAATCATACTATGTGATCGTGACAGGGAGATAGGAGTGGTTGATGTGGTACAGAGGACATTGACAGCTTCCTGACTATTTAAGGGAATTGATTCCACCATTTGAGTTTGAGGTTGAGGGATTACAGAGCCCGGATCATCAATATCGGTCTCTATAATTTTCCGGGATCTTTTCGGAGGTAACGGGGGTAAAGTTTCGATTGGTTCTGGTGGTGGTGGAGTAATAGGAACCGGGGAAGTTGTAGGTGTGGGTAAGGTAACTTCCTGGCTCTGACTAAGCTGACTAAGGGAAGTATGTTTATGCAGGTCAATAATAGGAGCATTAGGATTAACAATAACGTCTTCATATTTATCGTTCAGATCAATATCTAACTCGACCAAATGTAAAGGATTCTTGAAAGCCATTTGTAGGCTACTATATGTTTTGGAGTCATCAAACGACTCTTGTTCTAAAAGAGGATTTCTATCTCCCTCAGTTTGTTGAAGGAGATTAGTTTGAGCATCGATTTCAGCAATACGTTTCTGATTCTCTGAATAGATTTCATCAAGTTCGACCACTTCCCGGATGACATCTTCTTCGGTACACATAGTATCAATAATCTCTTGTTGGGGTTCAGGTTGTCCAATAGGCTCGTAATTATACGTTATTTCAACATCTACCTGATCAACATCTATAGGATTTTCAGTCGTTACATTCGTAACCTCAACTGTATTAACTTGTGTGGGTGTCTTAACCTCAACAATATTGACAACCTCTTTGTCTTTAGGCTTAGGACTAAGTTTCGACTTTTTTATCTCGCCGTATTCGGGCTCTGGCGGGGTACGATGATCCACATTAGTTTTTTCAACGCCAGCTACAAGTTTTTCAAGGTTTGAGAGCTGTCTCTTGCGGATGGCTTCAGCGTCACTCGCCAGAGCCGAATTGAACAGCTCGTATGCGCTCGCCGACGCCTTCTTGTAGTTACGGCGCGCGGGCCAGAAGGAGGGCCTACCTGAATCCAACGGGAGCATCTCGAAGGGTAATGGCTCGGAGACAGCACCATCAGACGGCCGCCTCAGTTGGATGTTCACACGGACAGGTTCGATGATGTCCAGGGTTTTGTACTTTGGCGCACGGAACCATATCGCTGTCTGCTTGTGTACCTGGGAGGGTTGGAAGTCCCCTTTGGCTTCCCACGTAATATGACCGTCGATTTCTTCGAAGAAACGCACTTCTATATCTTCTTTAGCAACCTGGAATTAGTTTAGAACTTCTTAGGTCAAAAGTAGTTTGAATTAATTGATGGTAGTCAGAAAAATAACTGGTTAGGTCTAAAGCAGGTAAGATACAATTAATTTCTATAGTTGCCTACTCCGTGTGGTTACATGTTCAGGATCAGGAAGTATGGTACTGGAGGTGTTTATTTTAGGGAATGGGAGTTAGGCCAGATACCTGTTGGATGGTACCTCACTGATTACCAATTGATTACTCACCTTCTCGCACAGCAGAATAATATCCTTTCTCCCACCATCAACGGAACTAACACAATCGGACAACTTAACTATCGTCAAGTCGCACATTGCCTTCTTGTCAAAAATGGGGTCACTCACAACCGGGGCAAGAGGTACCGAATACTTATGATCACCCTTAGCAACGTTAGGGATATAGCACTGGAAGCACAACCTCACCGCGTTGAGATCTATTGAAGTAGGTGTGTTCCTGTGTGAGAAGCCAGCTACAAACAAATAAGTTAAACCCATCCCTTCCTTCACCCAAACCTTCCAAACTTACTATTAAAGGGATCAACTTTGTATTCCTTGCGTTCATCTAAATTCTCAGCAATATCCCTCTTCTTCACACACTGAATACCCAGATTCGAAAACGTGATCGACATCGTATCCTGAGGGAACTCCAGCGTACAAACTCCCTTCTTACAACCTTCTCTGCCAACCAAATTATGAGGATGTGGACGGTATGGTGGGTCTTTTGTTACACAACTAACCAAGACGACGGCCGGTCCTTTATACCCACAGATCTGAATCGCCGGGAAAGACTTCACATCCGAAGTGCTATTCGCACCTGGAATCGACCCTGCCGATCTACCCTCACATTGGTACCGGAAACGCAGTGCCTTTGAGGCTGGCTGCTCCACGATACGCACATACGGCTTATTCTCCATGGCAGCTGATGGGGAAGCCTGAGGTGATGGTACCTGTGATGGTGTAGGTGTAGTTAACTCAGTTTGATGGATGGCCGCAACTGGAACACGTGCCAACAAAAATTAGCGCTAACAAAGTCAAAGCAACAAATTCCATATCATCTGATTCATTCAGGAATTTCGCTTCGAAAACTTCGCCATTTAGGCAGATGAGCAGATGAATGAAAAACATCGCCACATACCATAAAAATTGTTTATCCACTGTCAACTGGGTGGTATTTTAATGTTCTGCAGAATGTTAATATTTTGTAGGTGAATAACTTTCTTAGAATTGGCATAATTTTTGGCAGTCGGTGGCAAAAAATGAAAATTTTCGAATGCCAACAAATTTTTGCTATGTGGATTTTCTCGTGAGAATTTACATACAACGGAAGTGATATTTTTTCTTATTATTATAATTTAATGTTGATAAATATTTGGCACATATTTTGAACATTTGAACATTAGAAATTTTCAACATTAAAAATTTGAAAAATCCAGTTTGAAAATGATACTTACTGACATCACTCAGTGTAATTTCTTCCTGTTTACCTCCTGTTGCTGAACCTATACCCAAGAAAAACTTGTTTAATTTTTAGCAACAATTTAATAAAAACAAAAATCAATAAAAACAGAAATATTTGATGATTCAGAAAATGAGACATATTCCAAGCTTTCATGATCCAAACAAGCACAGTTTAAGTAAGCAAGTGGCGCCATGATCTACGCTTCTCAACGCTGATCAGCGATCACGAAATCAATATATTCTATTTAAAGCATAAAACTATTTATAAATATATGCAACGTGCACATGAATGTGCAAATGAATTCCAATCATTATTTGTTTTGTTTTTTTTTCTCTGGGCAGCTTTAACTTTTAAAAATCATCATGAATTGCTTTTTTTTTGAGTTATATAAATGTAAAACATTGTCAATTGTCTAAAATTCGGATTGTTCAGATTGCAATTAAGTGGAGATTGAGCTACCTGTATTTTTACGAGGTATCACAACGCTCATCACGCCCTAACCATAATTATTTAATTACATGTAGAGTTCAGGGATATATAGCAAGGTGCGCTTTTGTTTGCTCCATCAGTCTACCAACCAACCGCCGACTGTCGGTCGTACATACGACGTCGATAATGGCATGTAATTGTCGCGTGGTAATGCAATCAAAGTGCACATGCGCGTCTTACTTACTAAATTGCGGAAGGACACGTCACTTGGTGTAATTTCTGTTTGCATAATCGGAGGCAAACTTGTTGATAATGTTATAAACGATGGATTCATTTATAACTTTTTAATTTATTTGCTTCTTTATAATTTTATAAAATTTATTCATTAGGCTATAATGAAATTTCATTAAGGGGTAACCTTTCAAAAATTTTTCAAAATCTTAAAAACAAAATATCTCGAGAACGATATAATCGACCCCAGCGTGCATTTTTCTTTTAGAAATGTGTATTCATTATTTTCAGAAAGTTGATTTTGAGCATTTATATTTTACCTGGGCTCTTATGGGAAACGAGAAAAAAAGGCCATAGCTCCTATACTAATAATCGTAGGAACTTGAGCTTTCTCTTAATCGATTCAGCGTTATCGAAATATCAAAATTTCGAAAACCAATATTGATCACAGGAGGGTTGGAATAATTTTGGCCATATCAAATTGACAAAAAACTGCATTTTTGATTTTTCTCATTTGTTTAGAACAGTATATCTTGGAAACTAATAATCGTTGTGACTGGAGCTTAGTCTTAATAGATTCACTGATAACCAAATTTGTGATTATGGGGGCGGTTTTAACAACCACTTTGAAAGGCTATATCTCAGACTCTATATGAGGTACAGATCCCATATTGTGTGAGTTTCATCCCGATCGGTGAAAGTAAATATTTTTCAAAATAACTTGAGAACGACAAAATCGACCCCCATATATTATGACATTCTCGGAATCAGCGCGTTACTCTCTATAAGATAGAATAGTTTGCGATCTATCTGAGAATAAATTGATAGAAAATTACGACAATATATTGTAATTTCGTCAAGGGGTAAGTATTAAAAAAATTTCAAAATCTGAAAAATCAAAATATCTCGGAAACTATAATATAAGGAATAGAGCCCATATTTTGAGAAAGTCAAAAATTGGTCCAAAATTGCATTTTGAAACCGTATATTTTTCAAAATATCTCGAGATCGATAAAATCATTAAACAAAACAAAACTGTTAAATAAGAAACAAACTAATATATTAAAATGAACATGTTATAAAAATATATTAAAAGGTATTCAAAGAAGAATAACGGTAAATGTCGTCTAAAGCTATCATATTACAAAATGATAACCGCGTTGAATTTAATAAATCCATGAGCAAAACTCATCGCAACGGCGCGGCGGTTTTAGGCAAATTGTAAACAGGCAAAAAGCGCGTTGTTGATATTAATAGTAAGCAAAGTGTCATCGGCTATATTTAAAACATGCAAATCCAAAGAAACATGCGGCCACTCGTCGTCGATTGTACTCAGCGGACGCAAACGCGAAAACGCGTCTAATTGCCTATGAACTATAACCGCAAACACCACGCACAGGCCACGAGGGACATTAAATGCACAAGTCCTGCATAACTCACGTTTTTCTCTCACAAATCAGCCATCAGCAATTCACACCATCTGGACTAAAGATGTACAATGCACAGTTGGTTGCTGAACTATCACAACTTTAAATAACTTAACCTCAAAGACTGCTTGTTAGCAGGTTAGCTGCTAAAAGACAATAGTCCAAAGAAACTTGACTGATTGGACGAGCAGTGAATTGCAACCAATCGCATAAAGCGAGCAAAATGAGCGCACAGCGACGTCGAATTCGCCAATGATCGAAATTACACTTCTGCTGCGGGCTCCAAGGCTCGTGATGCATAACTGGACGTTGCGAGCGCGCGCGCATAACCACCGCTTTGGCCGTGCGCCAATAAACCGAAAACAATTTTAGAATAAACTATAAAGCCTCTCCTAAACTCCGATGCGAATGGTTTGGCCTGCTTCAAAACGGTCGAAATGTCCGCACGACGCGCCACGGACGTTTTATGTGGAACAATCGCATGTGTGGTGCTAATTAGAAATGCATGGCTAAATAACTTAAGTCATTACAGCTTCAGCTGTGTGGAATGGATATAAACGCTGATTTATTGCTCTTGTGCATCAAGAAATTATAGTTCTAGAATGTTTGCTAAATTTTCTGTCATTGTATGATTTCAATTGTTTTTTAAGTTAAATTGTTGTAAATTAATTAGACATGGATTGTCACAATAGTATCGATATCTATATAGTTAATTTGTGTCCTAATTTAAGTCAATCATCGATTTTTACCAAAACCTCACACAATTTCATTATAAATATTTTACTTCATTTGAATTTAAAATAAATTTTTCGAATTTAATTTTTAGCTGCGCCACTGGATTTTATTAATATCCATCTTTCTTCCTCTTACATCGATTGCCATTTGTGCTTCTTTGTTAGAAAGCAGGTAACCATGACAACCGTCAACAACCAGTGGTGTCACATATGCCACTGAATTTATGAATGATTTAAAATTTCCATATTGTATATCTATGATTTTTGGGCAAGATAGAATGTAAAAAATATCGAAATCAAATGTTAAAAATCTTTTATAAATACCTCTATATTAAGAAATAAATCATTTTAAAATAATATTAAATCGAGTTGTAAATCAGTTTCGGATCGTTATAATTCAGTGTCAATAACAGTCCGTTGTCGTTAAAGTAGAAAGCATATTGTAAATGTAATGTAATACAGAAGTGAGTGTTGTGAAAACTATTTAGTTTATTAACATACACGTGCATAGTGTGTGTCATATGGTTGTATGTAGCATGACAATACATGATAAGTGCGATATGAGTTTTTGGAATGTTTTTGTTTGGTTCTGATTTATATAACACAAACTAAACTGAATATATTTACTGAATACAGTTTAGTTAAATTATGTTTAATATATTTTAGAACAGTATTTCTTACTAGGATATAGATTATTAAAGTCTTTTCTTTAATTAACAATAAGTGATTATCACAACAAAGATGAATCAATTGTTTTTGAATTTTTTTTTTCTTAAATATACCTATCAATAATAATAATTGATATATTTTATTGTCTATCGACCACTTCGGTCTTTCCTACATGTGTTTACATTTTTTGTACATTTTGTGTTTACAATGTTACAATGTTTACAAATTATTGTTTTTTTGTTATTGATGTTGATGTTGTTGAAGTATAGTGTTGAATAGTGTGTGTGTGTGTGTGTGTAGTAGTAGTATGTTTTATAGAGTGTGAAGTGTTGAGAATTGCATCTTATGATGCCCATGTTAAAAGTTTTTAATTGTTGAAAGTTGATTGTTGGTAGGGTAGAAGTATGTGTGTTGTATATGTGTGTATGTGGTGCGTGTGTGTGAATTAATTATTAATTCACACTGTTGAATTGTCCACCCCGGGGACTCGAACCCCGTCTGCCTGCGTTGTAGACCAACGCTCTACCCGCCCATGTGGGCAATACCTAACAATTTATAATATATTATATTCTTAAAAGGCATATTGATTCAAATCAACTAAAACGTGATAATCACGTGGCGGTTAGTCAAGCTAAAAATATCAACCGTTTGAATAGCTACCAAGAGATACGAGTTTACGATTAAGGATACTTCCTTGATTATGTTCTGTAATCACGCCATAAAAGTAGATGTACTCGTATTGTACTGGATTTAAAGTGGTCTAATTCTACTTCTTAAAATTTAATTTAACCTATTATTTTTTAAATATAGACGTAACTAGGTTATAAGGAAGCTTTTCAGTTTATTCTGGAACATTCTGGAATATATAGGAATATATTCTGGAATAATAGGAGTCAATGAAATGAAAGATTCGGAAATTACGAATTCAAAAATTATCGATGGCCTACAAGGTATTACTACGAATTCATTTATTGCAATGCCTCTGGATTTTTCATTTCCCTTCTTTCTTCCTCTTATAACGATTGTCATATATGCCTCTTTGTTGGAAAGAAGGTAGTCATGGTTACCATCAACAACCAGTGGCGTCACGTGTACCATAAAATTTACAACAGTAAGAAATATCTTAAAAAATCGGCTGATTCAAACTTGTAAGAATTTTCTGATTTAATATGACTAAATACAGTAATTTCCTTATTATTAATTATAGTTCTGTTTTAGGTAACAAGTATGAAAAAATGTAATAATTAAGTTATATAAAATGTGTACATACCAGAAATATCAAAATTTGAATAACTTACAATTTGATATGTTCTAGTGTTGGTCGGAGAAGCTATTGTTTGAAACTGATGAACTGACCAATAAATCTGCTATATGTATTTTCTCCCTCCTCCTCATACAAGACTCATACCTCTCTTCACCTTATCTCTAATATTCATATCCTGTGATTAAACACACTCGTTAGATTATTTCCGGATATCTTAACTAGTTTATATAAATGTATATATAAAAATAAAACTCAAGTATCCTATATAATTTAAGTCAATGTCACATAATCGATTCTTACCTAATACTGGTGCAATTTAATTATGAATATTTTAATTTGTTTTTAAATTAAAAAAAACATGTTTTTCGAATTTTATTTTTATTCACGCCACTCAATTTTGCTATTTCTTTCGTTCTTCCTCTTAAACCAAACACCCATGTTCCTCCTTGTTAAAAAGTAGGTAACCATGGCAATCATCAACAACCAGTGGCGTGACATATACCTCTAAATTTCTAAATGTTTAAAAATTATCTTCAAAAATGGAGATATAATATTAAAAATATCTGTACGTTTAACCCAACATTAAATCGTAAATATTTAATCAGATATATGGGTTTTACCCATATATTTAATACATCAGAGAATTCGTCGAATTCGCTCTAATTTGTGATAACACATTATCCTTCACAACTGACTGAGTAATAAAATAAATAGTAGTAAACAAATTGTAAGATAAACGGATGCAATTTTTCCGCGTCATTATTCTATCTGCTATACAACAATACAATGTGAATGAAACCAGGCAAACAGGTAATATAATTACAATTATCCATAAAATTATCAATAGATGTTTGTAAATAATTTAACGAGCGTTCCTGCTTAACCAAATATATTTATAACTTTTATGTTTATGCTAAAAAGAGGAGTAGAATAGAGCAAAGTGAATAGACATAAACTACGACAACATTACCATAATTTTATGGACAACTACGAAAATATTGCAGAACATAAACATTACAAATATTTGTCGAAAGAGTGCACAATTTACGGAGAAAGACCATGACCATGACCAACAAGCAGACTAGACTAATCTCAAACACGGTACATTCGTGTTGGACATGTTGGAAAACAACAAACAAGTGAACAAAAATTCATGCAAACAAAGGAAAGGTTATGTGGAGTATATCCGTGTAACTTATTTAAAAGAGAAATAATTGACGAATTAACTTATATAGTATTTCTTTTATATACAAGTAATAATATATTATTGTATTTTTTTTCAAATTAGTATATTGTATAATTTTCAGATTTTTATTCTATAAAAGTAATTGAGAATGTAAATAAATGTATCAAAATAAAATTGAGTATAATTATACTGCAAAAATGGTTAGGATTCAATTTATTTATCAAAATAATAATGTGTGTATTATATATTGTTAACATGTGATTTTTTAGTGAATTTTGTGTATTTTTGAGAATTAAAAAATTATATATATTTTATTATTATTATTTATATTTTAAGGGCTATCGAGGCCCCTATAGGTCTTTTCAAAAATTGTATATTTTTAAATTTTATATTTTTGCAACGCCTCTGGATTTTTCTTTTCTCTTTCTTTCTTTGTTTTATAAGAAATCGATATGAGTTTCCTTGTTAGAAGGTAGGTAACCATGGCATCTACAAACAAGCAGTGGCGTCACATGTATCTCTAAATGTATGCGAATTTTTTAGCACTCAAAATGATTTAGAGCTCCTTTGAGATAACAGAAACTCACCAAATAAACGATATTCATTCAATATTTAAGTTTTTGATTGAACGCGCCATCTAAACCTAATTAAAACACAATAAATCGCGAAAAACTTAATTTTAAAACCATTTAAATCTATATCTAACAATACCAAAGTTCCATAGAAAAGTCAAAAACATCATAAGAACTCTCTAATAATCACTTTAACCTCAACTAATGTTTACTTATGTTTAACCTTAATCATAATCTCAAATATTTCCTTCAAAAACTCAATAAATTAATATTACCACACATAACCTTTATTCATTACCAAAATTTATTTATAAATCAAGCATGCACATCTAATGATTCAAAACTATATTTTACAAGAAAGAAGCTATGCATACAACATCAATGCACATAGAAAATGTACATACTCTGCATACAACTAATAGTAATAGGAAATGAAAGGCGCAAACGAATGAAGATTATAGAATTACAAAATAACCAATGTACACACCTAGACAAGCCTCGTCCATGATGGCTCTCTCGCATTGAATCAAATGCGGATTACTTAGAAGTGAGGCGCGGTGCGAGTGCACGTCTCATGCGAGCGCGCAACTACGGCGAGGCGTTAACCTTCAAAACCTTCAACACACAAGAGAGCGAGAACACGCTCGTTCAGGTACGTATATACCAGCCACAGGTAGAAACACATACACACTCAACAAAATACACACGCCATCAACATCAAATCAGAGAGGAAAAAAAATTCCACCAATTAAACTACGACCAACCAGCGTTATTTATCCATCGAATGGAATCTAACTACATACTATGTTAAATATCGAATTAAACACGCACATTTTACGTGTTATAAT
Organism: Weissflogia rhopalogaster; assembly: GCA_019419845.2. Taxonomy (NCBI): domain Eukaryota; kingdom Metazoa; phylum Arthropoda; class Insecta; order Coleoptera; family Staphylinidae; genus Weissflogia; species Weissflogia rhopalogaster. The sequence continues at coordinate 2,755,526 of WSZQ02000008.1, forward strand.
GTTAATATTGTTTACTCTAAAGTTCTATCAGTAATCTTTTAAGTCAATAACAAAAATTTTAAGTTAAAACAAATCTTCCATGAAAACTTTGAAAAATATAGAAATAATGTTAATAAAAAGAGTAATTAGTAAGAAAAAAGGTTAGCATGATTTGCAAGCTTCTCTCGCAAGTTAATTGTTGTTAATTTTATGATTTTTTAAAACTTCGTACAGAAATGTTGTACAGTTTTTTTAACATTTGAAATTTTACCTATTTGTTTAGAAGATTCAAGAAGTTTGTTGTTTATTCTTTTCCTTGATGTAGCCTTGAACTGCAATCACTCGTAGACGTGAATAAATATAACAAACACGTTTCGGAAGCCTCTCGAAAACGAAGCACGAAGCCGTTATCAGAGCAGGATGCTGTCACAAACCGCACTCGGTCGTGTAATCACTATCGTCGCTTAGCTTTGCTGGGTTTGACCGAAAAATAAGCCAGTTTGTTGCTATCTGATTGTGAACTGAATTTGTGTTTTGTTCTCGATTGCGATGATCTTTTTGGATGCACTTCACTGGTCAAACCGCACTGCGGTAATGAGTTTATTTAAGGAGTAGCAGGAATATTTAGTCCTGGCGACTGCGAGTTGTTCGCTCCGCGTATCGCGCTCGAATGCACGCAATCCGGTAGCGTGAGTGTGTTTTATCGAGTCTAACGAGCGCGAATTTCATGTGCCACGATGAGCGGCGCGCGACGTACTGACAAGTTGTACTGATGTGCACTGTGGAGTAGTCGCAAATTGTGACTTGATGGAACCGTGAAACGGTGCCGATGTTGTTTTACGTGAACGGTGGACATGGTGGGGATTTGGTAATTCGGCTCTTTTTATCTTCGGCTCTTTTCTTGCAGGTTTAGAATGTTTTGTATTATAATATTATGGGATTTTCATGATTGTTGTTCGGCTATTTTAAACTTACACGATTTATTTCATATTTTTTATTATTATTTCATCATTTTATTTATATCTGTTCATTATTTTATTTGTTCAGCATGTGCCTCTTCTGGGATGTCAACTTTTCTCGAAGTATCGATACTTTTTGGTATCGATTATATTATTATTGCATGGTATAAAGAATTTAATGATTGAATTTCCATATTTTCAAAATAACCTACGCTGCTTCAGGGACGAATCGATCGCTCAGAGTACGATTTCCATCATAATTGGTGGTAGTGATTAACAGATAGCCTCAGTGTAGGGCACGTCAAAAAGTATCGAAAATGACTAATTCGATACTATCGATAAGTATCGAAAATTAAACTTATTTCGAAAAGTGCCGAAGTTACCAGAAGCCAATATTCTTCTCTACAAAATAAAACTCCAAAGCTATGAACGCATTAATAAAATGTTTACAGCGTCTTGCTTGCGGTTAAAAATTTATTATTAAAGAAAACTAAACAACAAAATATAAAGTGCCGAAGTTGTACCCGCATTCGATGCGTTCGTAGACTTTTTTGCAAAACACTTATCTGTTACAAAATATTTATTTAGGAACTTCAGTAACTATGAGACATAATGCAAATATTACGTTAATGACGAATTTTAGGTTGAGTATATTTCAATTTTTTGTCTCCTTAAATTGTCTATGATCTTTGTTCTTAATACCAAATTTGTGTGACTTAATGAATATTTTTACAGTTTGTCTGGCCTCCTTCTCATCGCATGTTCAAAGTCAGATGCAGGGCCGGCGCTAGGGTCCTCAGCGCCCGCATGTAATTTTTATCCCAGCGCCCCTTATTATTTTAAAACTTTTTTTAACAGTTTCTTATGATTCAAATTATATCTAAGATTACATTACATTTTTTTAATTAATATTTAAAAAATCTGGATTTAGTACACAAAAAATTGGATATAATGGGTTCCGGTCTCCTAAATGGAGCATAGAGTTTCCGTGAACACTCTCCATCGAATTCGATTCTGTGCTATTTGTTTGGCTTCATTCCAAGACTTATTTTGCGTCTTCAACACCGCATGGACGGTTCGTCTCCATGTTTGTGTTGGTCTGCCTGTTCTTCTAGACCCTTGTGGATTCCAATCCAGCGCAATTCGTGCTGGGTCATTTTCATTCCTTCGCAGTACATGACCAATCCAGCCCCATTTGCGTTTGTTTAATAACGCGATCTACTGGGTGCTCTCCACATCGTTTCAGGAGGGCTTCGTTGGTTATTTTCTTTGGCCAGTATATGTGCAGGATGATTCGCAGACATTTGTTGACAAAAACTTGCAGCTTATTGTTTAAACTTTTCGTATACATACATGTCTAACATCCATAAAGGAGGATGGATATTACATTGGTACGAAGCAGTCTCAACTTTGTTTTGTTACGGTCAGACGTGTGATTTCCAAATTTTTGTCAACGATCGAAAACATTGCTACGCCTTACGTATTCTGCTGCTTATATCTGCTTCTGTGCTACCAGTTTTCGTTACGGTACTGCCAAGGTATGAGAAATGATCGACGTCGTCTATTTGTTGACTGCTAATTTCGAAATCTATATTTGTTCTTAAGTAAGTTTTAATCAATTTCTAAACTACGTTCGCCATTTGCTATACAAATAAAGTTAACAGTATTCTTAAGGCAATTTTCGAAAATATGAAAATCATTCTTCTGAAAAATATCCCGGAAAGCGCACAACTCATGAAATAACTCTATTTCATTTACATCATCACTGTCGCCGTCCTTTAAAACAATCTCTGAATCGTTAGAATATTTTCATAAAGATGCATTATTAATTTACGGTAATTTGTTAAAAAAATCGACATTTTCAAAATGTCTTTAATTATTCAAAACAATCGTTTAACGAACACATCGTAACTCCTAAAAGCGGATAAAACACATTGATTTTAAATTTATCTAGTGGATATTGAGGCGATTCGTCAAAATTTTCGGTGGCTCTTTCAAACGTAAAATTATGTATGGTATCTACTGATATCGCATTACAAACAAAATATGTATTTTATATCTCCGTATTCATAGTTTAGTTGGAATATTTATGATAATTTATTAAGTATTCTATACATTCTATATTTTAATAAAATTATAGTATATATCCGAATCTCGCAAAGGCGCCCCCGATGACGAGGCGCCCGCATTCGCTGCATGCTCGTTTCCGCCGGCCCTGGTCAGATGTACATGTAGTCAGATGTAGTTGTAGTAGTTGAATCAGTGAGGTGGAAGGTGTGTGTTATTTTAAGGCTTGCGATGACCACACCGTTGATTCTTGGAATCGACGAGGAAATCTCGCCGCTCGCGCGAATTCAGACCGAGATGGAGCCAACGAGTTGCTGGTGAGTTAATACGGATAAAACAGTCTGTAGCAGCTGACTGTAGCGGCGGCAGCGACTCCTGATATGATCTGTATTTTTATCCTACACTTTGTTTCATATTAAACTTTTCCACATTTCTGTCTACGTGTACTTATACTAATGTCTCAATTATGAATAAAGGGGATCACCAAGCTTTGTTGGATTTTACCAAGATAACCTGCATGTATTTTACAAGCAATACTTGTCATACCAACTT
>WSZQ02000008.1:2776705-2793813 GCA_019419845.2 Weissflogia rhopalogaster
TATTTCGCGAAAATAATGCGTTTAAACACATCTAAACTTGATTTTCATTTATATTTTGGCGAATAAACGTAAGTTTGCATATATATAATTGAGAATGAAATGAACAAGGATCAACAAAAATACATATTCCCGTTAGTATTAACACAAACGGTTATAAGAATAACACATTTTCAGGATTAATTTAAAACTTGAAAGTTTGATGAGTTAACATTTTGTAAAACATAATTGAAACATAATTGAAAATTGCAAAATACGAATTCACCTCAAAAACAGCTCCCTTCCAAGAACATCCAATGTGTGGATAAATTTAGCAAGTCGTGTATATAAATCGCCGGGTTGTACTCGGTTTGCACAGAAACCTCGCGTCTAATACGCACAATGAAAAGCGGCCAAGGGGGGGCGAGCATTGTTCCCGGCCGTGCTCAAAACGCGTCGCTGTGACATTTCAACGCGAAATAAAAGCCTCTGGCCCCCTTTTTGACGTGGCCACGCCACTAAGAAATGATTTAAGCATTTCTCTTTTGTGCATTGTACACGCTCATCCTTATTCCGGCCAATTTACAAAGCAGCTAGAATATGGACCGGAAAATTCCAGCGAGTAAATCACGCTGTTTTTTTGGAATGTTTGGACAAGGGCAATTCACGCGATTAATCAATGGTGTAATTAATGAATCCAATCGTGGGGATGAAAATCAAAATCGTGTGGGCGTCTGCAATGGGGGAGCCCACAGTGATTACCTTTAAATTGCCACCGATTATTGCGGGGCGTGGATAATTTAAATGTAACTAATTGGCCCTGGTTTGAATACCGTTAATTTTGGGGTGAGTCGATTGCCTATTAAGGGGATAATAACTTTAAATAACTCAATATTCGATTTTATTAGATTTATGAAGCTTTTAGGAGTCTTTAGCATATATGAACTAACCAGAGATAGGAGATACTAGCCAGAGAACATCTAAACCAGTGTTTCTTAAACGGAGGTATGTACGAATGCAGCTCAATAACAATGAAATGTCTCACTGTAGGGAATGATTATTTGAGTCTAAACAGACGCAGAATAGCGGGAGCTATGAAGGAAGAGCAAATGAGTAACATGTTAAGTTACTGATGGTACGACAGGCCAATCTACAGTATTCTACCTAAGCAGAATCAACAGGAGGAAGCTGACAGGACAGGTTGATGCGATGATATTTCTACATGAAAAGCTGATGTTTCAGACATAAATGAGCAGATTTCAGAGTGGCGGTGTAAGGGGTCATGCGATTTTTGAAGGGATACCCTTACAACGGTGATTGCCGCGCGGGACAGTTAATTTCCAGCCAAGATTGTTTACGAAGGCGTAAATTTATTCCACTTTTTCAAACCATGGAGCTTTGCTCACAGTCAGAAAGACACCTAAGACTTCATTTGGGCTAACTGCAGGCTAACTTCAAGCTCTAATCATTTAATCATATCTTTGTAGGACCAATGTATTTAAAAGGCGATAGTTTTTTTGTTTGATTTTACCGAGCATCGACTGCTATGGACATTAGCTCTATTCAATTATTTTTCAATATAATTAGTCATATTAGAGGCTAACACTATTGATAAGAAGAATTCACTTTAATATGCATCCCCACCGAGAATCGAACGCGGGACCACATGGACAGTGGTCATCGATCATACCACTGCGCCACTTGGCTGGACAAAAAGACGATAGTCAACTTTGAATCAAGTATGCACATCTAAATATCCCTTTTTAATACATTGGACATACAAGGCTTCACTTATTGTTTGGACGCGCATAAACATGTGAGCAGTGATAGAGTGCGGTCTTATTCATGAACGATATCGACATGAAACAGATGTCTCCAGATTTAGGAATTTATGAAGATTAGTAGTTTCCCCATTTTTCGTTGCTTCTCCACTTTAGAGAGGTAATGGTCTTAGGTATACATTTTCACATTTCGAAGGGTCGAGGTATCTGCGTACGGACACAGAGTCGGCAAGGTCCTCCAACATGACAGTCAACAACTCCTTTTATGGTCCTTCCATTAAGGACCCAACTATTTTCACGTATCAAATATCAAGCCTGAAGCTTGCAGTGTGAATAGCCGCTTAAAATAAACTTGTAGAAAAACTCTGTAGTGTAGAAGGCTCACATATATCGAAAGTTTGCGAAAACACGAATCAAAACGGTAATAATACTCCGGAGTATTATTAGAAAGTATCTGTGAATATATCTATAATTATCGATTTTGTTCTGTTTTTAGTAACCCCCACATATTGTAGCACTGCGGTATGCAATAATTCTAGGAGACCCACGAGATAAATTAGTGCTATTAAAACCGGTCGTCGTCTTCAAAAGCCATAAATTACTGCATTAAGCTGCATGGTCCGGCAAAATAGTACTAAATTTAGAAAAGCGCGCGCAGCCAATATTAATTGTACCAATTCGGAGCCGGACATTCCACATCCAGGCGCTGCACAGACCGCGGACGTCATTAATAATTTCCATCCGCTTCTAGCAAGATTCGCGAAAAACCCGATGTAGAATCAATAAACATTTCTATTGGAAACATCGGATATCTCTCTCAGTACGCCCGGCACTTCATTATACAACACGGCACGCCTCATGCAAAAATCAGTTTCGCTGCGCGGATCATTTGGCATGCGCATTACTAATGGGATGTTAATTCACTTCTAACCCTGTTGGTATCGACTAGACGTCACTCACGCGGGGAGGTACATCTGTGCTAGCTTTTTCCAATTAAATTACCGCACATCATTTATAATTAATAATCATAGCTTAGGAGAACTGAAATAACGTATAACCATTCGAATCAGGAAACTATGCTACCTTTCCATAGTTGAAAATCTCTGGCCTTCAAATATATCTTATCAAAAAACAGACGGAGTATCCTTATATTGAAATTTTTGAAGATACGACAAGTTTCCAAGAGCCTGTGAGAAATCATAAAACCCAAAGCAATAAACTCAAAAAAAATCTGCAGGTTCCGTGCCTTTGGGGTGTTTTCCATGACTGAAAGCAAGTAGAAAAAAGTGTAACATGTCGGATTTCAATTTCAAGTGTTTGGGTTTAGAGTGTTTGGCGGTGGAAAGTCTTCATTTATCAAAGTCCTCAACCCCAAGCATACGCCGTCGATGTTGGGAGTACGTTTTTGTTGCTGCAGGCTTCATTTCAAAACCTTCCTCCCTCAATCACCCCACACTCTTAGACGCAGGCATATTGCAAATATTTACAAGTGCTCCAAGCATGCAAACAGATAACCACATGGGGGGGGGGGAGGCGGGACGTGAAGTAATAACTTTGTAACTTTCAACTAAAGACTTCAGGGAGGTTATAACCCATAGTTGTAGGGGTTTATAAATTGATCATAACCAGTCGAGTTGGACGTTCGTAATATTCATCAGACGTTAAAGGATTGACGCATAATGCAACGCCATTATCAAGCTAATCCTCGTCCAGTGTGAAATTCAACACTCGCAGGGTAAACAAAAGTGTCCGGTAACGCCGATGACTAGGGCGAGAGTGTTGCCAGACGGCAGAGGTGGCGGCAAAATGCATTGTAATTAATCCGCACCGCGCCATCGAACAATAAAGACGCGCTGCCCCCGAGTTATGCGAGTCACGTTAATTATTCGATACGTGCTGCATTATTCCGGACGGCAGCACATGCATACCCCGGGCCATCGCCACCCTAGTCTATTCCGTCCATCTATCTTCGAATTTCGTTATGACCGAACGGTAATTTCGTCTATTGATGTTCCTATCACCTAATGGGGATGATGAGGTTGGGGGAATGGTATTTTGCTCGCTATAGGAAACTGATTAACTCAATTCATAGCAAGAGGTGAGAGAAATTACTGATCAGGAATGTACTGAATTCATCAATATCCAAAGGCGAAGTATGTAAATGCTTGTGGAATATCTAAATTATTAAGAGATTACCAGATGTCTACCTGAAAAGCATAATTGATACATGTATCTAAAATATTGAACAAAATCATTTACTACGATAATTTCTCTTCGGTTCCACAATGAATATATCAGTACAATCAGAATAACTAGTAGGAGGGAGCATGAAAGGTAGTAATGCCTCCATCAACGTACAAAGGCTTCCAAGTATCACCAATTTTAGAGAAGGAAAGCCTATTAGATATCTCAAAAAAACTTGCATTTGCTATTAATGAAAGCCTCTTAAATCATGCATTCTATTTGACTCCACAATGTTTAGTGTTCATTAAAGTGAATAACTGAAGAGTTAGGACTGAGAAATGGGCTGCATGCGTCGTTCATCGCTCATCGTGCTTAATCTCAATTTGCATATTAATCCATCGAATGGAATTATAATTCCTCAAAGCCGAATGCCATAAGCCAGACCCACAAGCGCTAATTTTACACGCCTGAGGTCATACAGTGGGCTTTTCACAAAACTCATTTCTTTCATGCACTACGAAAAACATGTTTCAAAGAATTATTTTCATTACAATAAACTTCTTAAATTCTGAATAGGCAGGGAATATGATAATAAACTAAATACGAATCATCAATCACCATCAGACACATCAAGTACAAAAGAATAAGATGACCTGTGTCAGAAAAACGCAGCACGCCCTCTCCTCTTTCAAAATACCTCCTGGCATTTCTGAACCCTCTGAAGGCTGTGGTGTCATAAATTATAATCCATCAGTATCAACTTCAGAGCCGCAATGGAGTTGAGGAGTTTACGTCATTATGCAGTGTTTTGCGTGACGTTCTAACAGCAAAGCACCCCAAAGTCTCCAACAACATTTCCTTAGAAGGAAACAAGTTGATGTCTGAAGACTAAATCGATAGGTCTAAACAAAATTCCTTTTGTAATGAGTTTCCAGTTACAATTAAGAGGTTCCCCAGAAAATGGTGAAGCTGGAGTCTGCCGCAGACGCAGCGCAATTTCCCCTCCCCATTTCTCCCTCACGCCACTCCAGGCGACGTTGTAAACCGATTCATAAAGTTGTAGGAATGCCAGCACTGCCTGCAGTGTAGCGATAATAATCCCAATGTCGACAACTATTATACTCTGCTTACACTAAATACCCCCAAACAAGATACCCACGAAGGGAAAAAATTTGGAGTTAACCAAAATTGAATTCCGAATTCATCCCGCCGCACTACAGCGAACGGCAGCAATTCTAAAGACTAGCATCATATTGGCAAATACAAAAAAGGCGATCAACTCGAAACGACCAACAACAAGTTTACAATCCCAAAGCACCGAAAGTGTTTAGGTTTCTGGCTCCTCGGCAATTTTATCTATACCCGGACAAGCATTTTCCGTCCCTCCACCTCCAGAAACGCAGAAAAAAATATATAAAGAACGCGCCCATGAAGAAAGAGAAAAATGGCAGGAGACTGCCGAAAACAACCTGGGACATCGAAAAGTCGAGAAGGCTGGAAAAGATCGAAAAAATTGAACGCACCACCACCGCCCGAATGGGAATTCGATGCCTTCGGGGAGGTGCGAAATGCAATTTGAATTCGGAAAGACGTGAACGAAATCGCATTAAATTCGAATTCGCGTGCTACCGCAGTCAGGTTCCCCTGGAAACCAAGTCTGTAGGACGTACACGGATTGCTTCATTACCAACAAAACACTTCTACTCTTCGAACCAACTCCGTACTCTACCAAATAGAACATGCTAATTAAATCAGCTTCATCCATCGTGAAACGAAGGAAAAAGGGACCAATCAGTGTTCCTATTTTCCCGATTTTCATAATTAAATTATTTCGTTATTTTATCGATGATCATAGTCATATTATAGCTAACCCGTTATGGATAGTTCTGCACTATTATAATTTTAATTAAATTACTTCTACGTATCCAGATAGAGCATATTGTTATGCAATCAATCGAAACCCTATTAGTGAAAGCACCCCTTCGGTGAGTAATCCCAACTTGCATAACAATGTCCCACAAATATTTCCCTCCAAAGTCTCTTCACCTCTTTGTTGGAATTGAGCACTAAGAGCATTCTGCTAAGCCTTGTAAATGATTTCCTTGCCAACCCGCCAGTAGTACTTCCCATGTTTCCTACGTCGTGCAAATAGTTCTTTCTACATGGAGAGGTACAAAACGTAGAAAATAGAAACGGGTTTAGCTCTAGAGTCAACATCAAACCCTACACATGCCACCCCACAACTTCCCCCCGGTCCCATGTTGCGTGTGCATATATCACTCGACGCCCGTGGAGTAGTAAATTGGTCCTCGTTAGGGTAGTAAAACGTACGCAAAGCTGGGGACAACCCTAGTGATGGCTGGGAGAAGGGAAAGAACGTACGGATGCGTAACTCAACGCTACATTTACTTTCTTGAAGCACCCGCCCTATTATTAGCAACATTTACAATTTAAAATCCAGCAAGACTGGGTCGAAAATCTGTTGCAACAATCACGCCTAATACTGCCCTCAACACAATGCAGAGTTTAAAGTGTCTCATATGGTCATATTACGATTCGCGAATTAGAATTAGGAACATGCCGGAAAACATAACACGAGGACAACAACTGCGACAACTTAATTAAACTTGTAATATGATACCACCAAGATGGCAACAATTACAGAGACAATAATATGTCGCGCATCTGTTACAGTGGCCTAAGAAAAATAAAACAGGAACAATTTTGATCACTCTCAAATTAACCCAATTTCCACAAGCGCCTTCAGCCTCTTTGTATTATTTATACATTATACTAATTGTATATTGTCTATCCATGTGTTGTTTTTAGGTATTCACCGCACAAATCCAGGTTAATTTGCTTCCAGCAGTGGCGTGCACATCGAAAAGTTTACCTTCACAGTATTCCGAGCGACGTGAGGCAGTCACTCCCACGCATAGTCTAACGAACTAACTTTAATTAATACCCCGGCCGGCGGGGCACAGACGTTGTCGGAAGGGTGCATGCGTCCCTGCGTCCTGGCCACAATCAACATCTCATCCCTGCTGCCTCGGCACAGGAGTTACAAGAACACCTCGTAGATAAAGAGGGAAGGATAGAAGAACCGATCCAACTAGTGGCTTCTGGCGGAGTGTCATGACCATGGGCAAAGTATTTGCTTAAATAAACCATAATGCAAGAGGAGAACGAAGTCGCGCTTTCGTGGTGCAAGAACCTGGAAATTCAGATTCATCCTGAGATTTGCACATAAAATGTTGATTTTCAGGAAATTTATAAAAATTGTTAGAAGTTGTAAATTATTGCAAAAATTGTTAATTAGGTTCAAATAAAAAACTGGAGGCGGCGGGCATCGATTTCGGTGCCTCTCGTATGCTAAGCGGGAGCTCTACCGTCAGAGCTACGCCCCCCAACTGCTTAAGCCGTATTTATTCCTTCGCTTCGTTCTTTTTGATCCACTTTCAGGTAGCAACGAAAGTTGTTACCGAAAACGCACTTAACGCATATAACTAATGTAAAAAACTGGTTTGGTTCGAGCTGCACTCCATTTAAGGCCAAGGCAGTATTTTACTACATACTCTATTGGAAAAAAAACAATTTACAAAATGTATTCTAAAAAACGTTGAAAAATAATTGGAGGTGCTGGGTATCGATCCCGGTACCCCCCGCATGCTCTGCGAGCGCTGTACCATCTGAGCTACGCCCCCTGATGACCGAAGTCATCGCTGATCTCAAAACTTGCCAAATCTTGTTCTACTTTTATACATTTGTAATATATTTTCACGGATATCGCTATATTTGAAATTTAATGGGTCAAAAGGAGATCTAAAATTAAACGACGATCGCAGTATCAAAGTATTGGATGAATCTCTGGGAACAACATTCATCAAAAGTCGAACGGAAGCTGAAATATTATACCGAATAATAAAAGGAAGACAATTAATACAAATTAATATTAATACAATACAAGTTAATACAAATAATAAATCCACTCTTGGCAGTAAGGCCCAATTAGAGGCTACACCTCTATTCTCCATCCCACTTTTATTTTAAGAACATTAATCTTCTCTTTTTTTTCGGAGCCTGACAATTGGCGTCCTCCTTGCCATTGTATTGTTCAGGATTCTTTTATATATTGTATTATCTCTGCTTGACTTATATGCATTAATATGAAATTCGTCTTATTTGCCGTCATCAGCAATAGGATAAGAAGCCTCCCTGTCTCCGAACGGAGAAGTAGCCCTCCTAAACCAACCTGGGCATCGGTCAAACCCAAAGTTGTATCAGTGAGGCAGCGATAATTTTGAGATTGGGAGGACCGAAGAAGTTGTAAAGAAAGCATCAGAAGGTATAAAGCACTATAAACCCCGAAATTATATATGGACCAGAACATTTCTGAATGGACTAATATGAGAGTAGCATATAGAAGAGGAATAGGCCAGAAACAGAAAATCCAGCAAATATCTTCTGAGTCCACAACGACAGTTAGTTAAAGCAGGTAATTAATAATCATCAAAACAATAAGCATCTGAAATATAATGTGGACTCTGAGGATAATAAACATACCGATGCATATCTGTTAGGCACCTGTATATGGACACGTAGAGCAATGGCGAGTATGGCTACTTACTATGCAAGTTTGTACCCTCTATTCAGTGCCAATTCAACGGCTATCTACAGATGTTTGAAGGAACGTCTAGCGATTGCACCTTATTTCATACAGGAAAACGTGACGCTCACAATATACTCTGTTTTTGCTCTGTCTGCGATAGCAGTTGTTTTAATCTACCGATAGCGCAGAAATAACGAGGTACTATTACGTTATGGGACACTTCACACTACAGTTTTGAAAAGTGTCATAAGATCACTAACTTAAAAATTTCGGTCTCTTACTTTCATTGCATTCAGGCATTTATCTTTTTATTTCTGAAACATTGGTCCGTGGAATAGAAGACTACCTTGTGGACTGGGTAACCCGTTCCATATAATACTGTAAAAACTTTATCACTAATACTTCATAAAAATATGCAAAAGGACAAGAAAGAACTTAATGAATCATAAAATTGCAGTTCTTCAAAAACTCGAGGAATTTATTAGGTAAAATTTGATACAAAACCAAACGAAAATTTGGAGGCCTCGGGTATTGACCCCGATACCTCCCGTATGCTTAGCGAGCACTCTACCATCTGAGCTACGCCCCCTAGCGGCTCATCTCTCTGTTGCTCGAGTTGTTGCTATATATATGCTCTACTTTCCTTTATGTTTAATGTTTTTAATCCGAGCATGGACTAATAACACGTGAAGCTCGGCTATCGCATACAAGTTATATTGCCCATCACTATTTTACAACGCCATTTGCATGTTAAGTGCAGTAACAAATGCAGTATAAAAGTTGCATACTGCAAAATTAGCACATCCCCACATCCGTCTGATCCTCTACTCTGAAACTATTCTTGTAATACCTGCTGTAAATAACTTTCGCATAAATCCGGAAACAATACGAACATCAAATATTACTCAAGCCAATTAGGGACACCGGCCAAAACCCATCCGCATGTGTCGTAATCCAATAAATCAACAATCGCAGTTACCCGCGTTACGCGCGGGTACAACAAGTCAAATATTTGCGATTTACGAACGCCAACGCAAGCAATAAACCGCGCGACGTGCCTCTATCCTTCATCTATACCCTGAGTGTCAAGGCGACGTTATTGAATCGGGAAATAGTTGAAAATGGGTGCAAATAAAGCCACGAGAATGGTCAGACACGTCGCACACGTCCCAACGTCGCGCGTTCAGAGAGCCGTCTGTCTGTCTACACCGAAGAAATCAATTTTTCCGCTCCCAAGTCTTCCCGGCAGGCAACCCGAAACGAGATCATCACGCGCCAACTTGCCCGACCTGGGACCTGACGCGCGAAGGACAGCCAACACCACATGTCCACCGCTTGGGGTACATAAAAAACGTACATAAAATTGCTCCCAGAGTTGACCAATTTTCCAATGCCGCAAATCTGCGCTTTGCCTGTACCACCCAGACTGGTGCAATTTCAGAATACTACGAAAAGCGAAAATCACAGATTTCAATCTTTCAATCTCCGTTAAACTATTTATAAACAAATTAATGGACGTTGCATTGCATCCTGCATATTCATACCAGCAATTTAGCATTTTTTTAAATAAAAATAGTCAACCAACTCTCTAGGGTCACCATAGATAGGGTCATCAATTAAAAAAAATATCAGGAGGTGAAAACATGGCGAACGATTCATAGGTATCGCAGTAATTCAACCCGTCAGCGGGGGATAAAAAACCCTATCGGATAACAGTTAATGGCATTATCGTTAGTCGCGCACGATTCATCTTTCATTCAATGCTTCTCGACTCCCCAACGCGTTGCATTGATCGCTAGATTCTAACCAAGCTGGAGGTTGATTTCAATTGTTCGGAAGCACATCAGATTTTAATATATGGATCCTAACTAAGAATAGAAATATAAAAGTTTATTCGTTAATATTATACGCATACATGGTGTAGTTGAATAATCCAATAATCGCATGCTAGGCGAGCGCTCTACCATCTGAGGTTCGCCCCCTGGTAACTTGAAATGCTTCAGTCTTCCGAGCTAACTGGCCTAGAGCAATTTCGAAAATGCGATTTTGAAGGTGATCGCAAATATCAAAATATTGCTTAGGATAATTTCAACAACAATTAAAAAAAAACCTGCTATAAGGTGCCTTAGTTTACGGCAACCGGCCTACAACGGACAATTTTCCAGGTCCTGAATCATATATACCCCTGCAATATGTGAAAACCTGTAATCCACGGAAAATTATTGATTCTGTGACTTTTCGTATACAGCTGGTTTCACTGCACAACAGAAGTGAAAAACTTTGTGATGATTTTTATGTACTGGATTGGTCACGTCCGTGGCCGATTGTTAAGGGGGTAATAGAAAATTGTCTCGGCTAGTGATTCAAAAGAGTATCGATATTGGCACCTCACCGGTTCAAATGGGGAAAGGGACTCGAATGCAATTTGGACTCTCGGCCAGCACAAGGGTCACTATTGAGTGCAAATTTGACCCTCAGTCTGGGCGGAGACGTCCCCCTTGGACGCAAATATGATGGGTACAAAAGGAATAGAGGGCATACAGTTTTTAGGTTAGGGAAGTTTAAATACGAATTTAAAAATATATTTAATAACATAGGTAAACTTCAAACGTCCTTATAAAACACTTAGGGTTTCATTGCTTTTGCACGAAACTGATTTTTATACGTCATTATTACAACGTTAATAGATCCAAGGGATCAAATAAAAAGGGAAAAGTCGGAGAGCGTTGTAGGTACCTCTTACATGCTAAGCGGGCGACCTACTATCTTAACACGCGCCCCTGGTGACTTAAGTCGCTTTTCTTTTCGACCGTCCTGGTCTAATTTGTTGTTACAAACGAACACTCAATGTATAGGCTGGCAGATAAACTGGTCTGACTCAAAGCAGAAACAACACTGCTTAGGTTACTTTTATTTCCGTGATGACAGGTTTGGACTTGATTTCGAATTGATTTACTAATATCGCTTACTGCGCCAGTAGAATTAAGCTTAAGTTGGTACAGTGCAACCTGCCGTATTAGAACCCGAGTCCCGAGTCTTAGAAAGTTTTCTTTTTGGTTTTATTTTTGGTCCCATGATGCGACACGTTTGTTGATTGCTCAGTCTTTGAAGGGGTGGGGCTGCTCTACTATAAATACATGGAGCCTCGACCTATTTCCTCTGGTACGTTCTTGCATCAATATTTGTTAATTTGTTATTGATGTCTTCTATGTTCTAGTCATTTTGTTGTAATAAAGATGTTGTGATGTGACATTGAGGTCAAGAACTCAAGGAACTTACCTGAAAAAAGTTCCACGCATCTACGAGAAGTAAATTTGATAACTAAAATTTGCGACTACCGCGTAATAGAGGCATTTAATCATAATTGAAAATAGCAAGTGTTGCATATATGCAAAGCTAATAAAATACAGTATATGCATGAAAATTAGATAAAACTGGTAACCATAGAAAAATAATCAACACACAACACCACACAATGGAATGATGAACGATTCGACTAACATTACATCTGTGCCCCCACATTTCGCATAGCGCATTGATAGTCATCGACTAAAGTTTCAACGGTATTCCACACGACGCCCTGCTCTTCGGTTCTCTCTCATTCATCCTCTGATCCAGCACCATCAACAACACGCAATGTTTTATCCCGGCATGTGTATTTTACACATCCACTCACTCGTTCACGCATCCATGCAAACGGAAGGTTCACAATCCTCGCCGCCAGTCTGTTTGCACATCGGCTTGACTCTGCTCTCTGGTGTCTCGCATTCCCGCAAGCTTAAGCCAAAATCCCTATTATACCACACCACACCTCCCCGAGTCTGTCGCATTCGCTCGTGAATCCTCCATAGCGCCACGGAAAACCCACCGAATGAATTCGCTAATTGCATAGATTTGCATTGTTAATTACGTCAAGTGCACGAACGTTCGCGTACATGGCGCAACTACAACTCTTCCACGCGAGTAATTAAAAGAATTAAAAATCCACGTTCTTTGCAGCGAAAAATTGCAACAAAAAGACACAGTCGAGATGAAAGCACTAAACGTCCGGCGCACTTTCAAGTTTTGGACTTTACATTTTCAATTTTCCCCCAAGCGTTCTGGGCGCCAAAACACCGCCGAAAAGCGGGCGGACGGTAAAAATTACATGTCGTCTCTTTAAATTAATTACACGAGTAATTAAAACTCAAAGCAACTCGAGCGCCATTGGCCCGCTTTTGATCGAGTTTACCGCGAGTTTGAAACATTTAAGCTCATTTTTCAGAGTCGAAAAATGCGTCGCTTATAATCCCCATGCAATTTTCTCTCCACCCTCTCATTCCCCGACGTCCAAAAACATAAAGCCAAGTCGGCGAGAGCTTTAAATAGTGTAATGGCCATGATGGAGGAAAATATCAACAACATGGTTGGCAAACCCTAAAGGTCACACCAGAGAGAAGAGAGGAAAACACATCTCCCGACATCTGTTTATGAGTTTTTCACGTGGCTTCGCCTGACGTGCAAAACTTACATAATTCAGCGCCGCCTGTTTTTTTTTCTGCACTCTTGTCGAGTTCGCGAAAAGCTACGCCAAACGAATGCGAAGGGATTATTTCCTTACGTCAAGTGGAAATTCTCGTAAAGCTGCAGGAGAATGTGAAAGGAACGTTTTCATTAAATAATAAATATCCCTTCATGAGATGAGGAAAATATAAACGTGATGATCCTTGACACGATCGTATACATTCACTTACGAAACAGGAACATTAAAGTTGTGATAGAGGGGCTTTGGTTGTTTTCTTGTAACGTACCTGAAAAGCAAAGAAAAATAAATTAGTCTACATATTTAAAAAGTTTACCAGGAAAATAAAATTGGATTCGCTGCGTGTCGATTTCGGTACCACAAGCGTATTACCATCTGGGCTTCGCCCGCTGATGGCCTGAACTATTGCTTATAGAATATAGAAGTTTTCAGGAAGAGGGAGAAAAGATTTGCGATTCCTTTAAAAATAAAAACATCTCTTAAGAAAAAAGTATGCTTTCGAGATTATTTTAAATATTTTATTATAAATGGAATTTAGTAATGCACCCCTGGGATGTATGTGTGAAACTTAGGTTATTGTATGGAGTAGATGTGTGGTGAATGTAACAATAGTATATTCTAAAAAGAGAGCAAACCTTGTTCCTGTAGGACGTAATGAGACTGTAGAAATCCACACCAAATTATGTGTCTTTCGAGAGGCGGAAAGAATAAGTGTGCAGTTTGAGATGGCGTACCAGGTGGCTAAATATTAGGAGTACCTAGTTCGAATGGGAGAGGATAGAATGGTTTCAAAGGTATGGATGTGGAGCGCAGGCGGAAGGTGAGGTAGAATACAGGAGACGAATGTATGAATCCGTTTGATTCTCTGAAGTGACAGTGCGGCGTAAATGAGGTGATGACGAGCTGGTGTCTGAAATGGTAACGATAAGAGGCCATGACGAGGAGAGCAGACAAGATCGGAGCAAATTCGAAGCTGAATATTCAATCATGGGTATGGTGGTGCAGGTAGGAGACCGGGTTATATGGACTGCAGACAAAAAACGGTTTCCGAAAAAAATAATAATGGTCAGAGCATGATGTGGATCAGAACAGAGAGAGGGGAATAGGTCTGGATAGGTGAGGGTTACAGAATGAGTTGGCTGTGCGAAGAAGGATACGATACGTGGGAGCATCTGGCGTGGGAAAGCAAGGGAATGAATGAGGAATGGACAGAAGGTTTGAGAGCATATGTGAATATGATGTTAGGGAAGGGGGGGGGGGATGGGGTGGCTAGGGTATGGAATCACACTGAGAAAGAAGGAAAGAAGAAGGAAGACAGGGCAGAAGTAGAGAAGGGCCGCTGACATGTATTGCCTTCTTTGCAGTGAGCTGTTAAAAGCTCAATATACACTCTAAAGTGTATATTATGCCAAGTGTTTAATGTTAAATTTTATTTCTTTATTTTCATTTTTAAGTTTGTTATATGTATGTATTCTTTATATATTTAAAGTAAAAAATGCCAAAATAAAGATTTACTATTTTATTATTAAACATTTTTCAAAATTGGCAGAGTTCTGGAGATGTCTTCGAAATGCCGAAAAAAAAAACATACACGTTTCGTTATAAATTATCAGAACAAAAAAAGATTACTAATAACAGATACAGTTTACCTCCAGATACGAGTTTAATTCGTTCCATTGCGTTGTTCGTTTGTCAAACAGATCGTATCTCAAGCAATTTTCCTCACTGAACTTTCAATGAACGGTTCCAGCCCAAAAATGATACTCCAAATTGTCTTTCTACACGTGTTCAATAATAAAATGTATTTATTATTGGCATATAATGCATAAAACCATAGGTACTCGCATTTGTAATATATTTTTATCATTTCCCGTTTTAATTTAATAGGCTTCTGATCTTCTTTTGATCAATAACCCTCATCGGATACATGGTTATTGAAAGAAATCTAATAAGATATATTTATATCTCGAGGTACCACTGTAACGAATTTGAAAATATGGATTTTTGATCAAATGACTTTGAACTTAAAGCACCGATTATGAGAGAACATTTCGGTCATTTTACGCACACAAAAAACAGTTCTTATCAGAAAAAAATTGCTGGAGGCGCCGGGCATCGATACCGGTACCTCTCGCATGCTAAGCGAGCGCTCTACCATCTGAGCTACGCCCCCCATGACTTGAGACAGTTTTGATTTGCTAGCGACCGTTTTTATGACCTAGATTCATTTCAAAACTGCGAAATTTAAATTGAAACAATCATTACTATCAACATCGTTCTTTTATCAAATAAAGTTAGTAAACTGCTTGACTTCATTTATTAAATTAATGATTTCCTGCTAGTTTTCCAGATTCACTTCTTGTCATTTTATTCGATGCAATTTATGTTGAATAAAATAGCAAACAAACGGCACAAATCGCATTACAGCAAACGATAACATTAATGCAGAAACCTAATCGCACTTAGCGTAGAGAATAACGGGCGGATCGCGTTTCCACACATTTCCTTCTCCAGCTTTATTAAATTTTCTTCCTCCCCTGGTCTGCCACAATCCGGAAAAAGCACAATTGCGCAGCGTTTTCATTATTCTCCGATTCGTAATCTATGGTGAATACCACTGAGAATTATTAGCCAAACACACGAAAAGCATCAATTACGTGAGCTAATTACCTATCCAGATAAATTCCTGTTTTAAAACTCCCTTTCTCTTAGAAAATAATACAGCTTATTTATGATAACATTTAATATCACGCTGATTGGACAGTTAAAAATTGATATAATTCTCAAATTGCAATTATTCATCAATTTCGGAGCATCTGTTATCTAAACCGATTGCTATTATTTGTCAGTATAGCGACCGAGAACCGATAGCAGTCCAGCGAGTAAATTACGTCACGTACATGATGAATTCCACTGTTGGCCAAATTGACAAAAGTTTGCAAAGTTGCAGAAAGTTTCACGAAGCGTGATGCGGCTGTGTTTATAAACTTTTCGATCAGTGGAATCGTGATCCGGGGCGTTTGGGTAATTTATTTGCATTTTTCAGATCGAGGCAGACGTGACCGAAGAGGATTTATTAATATAGCAGAAAACAGTAAAATTGCTGAACGTGATCCTTATTTGTATTCGCAAATGTTGAGTCCACATGGTTGCAGTAATTGATATACACTTGATTGGATACGTATTTATTGAATCACAGGTTTCGAATACAAAGGTTCTAAATATATTCTCAAATAAATGCAATGTATTAATCAAATGAATTTAAAATGTTACAAAAGTTACAAAAAGCGGATGGAGGCGCCGGGTATCGATCCCGGTACCTCTCGCATGCTAAGCGAGCGCTCTACCATCTGAGCTACGCCCCCTGTTGACTTAATCAACTTTTGTTCGTTTTGTCTGTTCTTATCCGTTCCAATTTGGCGAAGAAACGAAAGTTAAACGTAAGATCATTTAACGTATGTAACCTACGCGATCCAAATAAACTGGTTTGACACACGCCAGAAAAGTGAAACAAACAAGGTGTGAAAAATCTTCGGGTGGCTACGTGATACTGTTTATGTTTACTAATATGGAGGAAAGTTGATGATTATGAATTTATTTTTATCATTTAATTATCTTCGGGCTATGATAACGAGTTGTCCAAGCACGTTTGTTAGTTTCGTAACATTTAATTGTTTCTTATTAGAAATGAGATAAAAATGGGGCTACCACAGAATTGTTTACAAGCGGTTAAAAAATTCTTCAACAGTATTTTTGTTTTGTAAAAAATTCAAATTTTATATATCGATATATCGAAAATATCGCTTTTAATAGATAACGAAATATGAAAATATCGGAGACAGTTGCAAGCGAATTGCCCAACCTTCATTCAAGTTTTTACCGCGAAATCAGGAGTTCACGGACGGCGCCGCAGCCACTTGTTGAGTGGGGGAGACCAAGTGGTCACCCATCCAGCTTCGTCCGACGTTGCTTAACTGCAGTGATCTAACGAGCACGGAACTCCACAACGCGGCAAGCCGCCGCTGGCCGCCAAACA
>WSZQ02000008.1:2793913-2804379 GCA_019419845.2 Weissflogia rhopalogaster
TACATATAACACCATTAATTAATTAGAAGAATTCATTTAGATCTGCTTCCCTGGACGTAACCAACAACACAGAAGCCCAAATATAATAATCTATTTTTGTTTCCGGCTCATTTTAACTTTCCTTCTGTGCACACTTATTTATAAATTTCGAAACGCCGAAATTATGCATGCAGAGGAAGTGGCTTGTTTACCTCGTGTCTAATGAATTTCATTTTCTTATAATTAACTAATGATTGAAATTCGGCTGATTATGTAAACGCAAACAGGTGAATCCTCAACCGTGGCATCCGCGCCGGCTTTCAATGTTTGAGTTTCACCGATCGTGGCATATCATCTACGCTGAAAAGATCGACGAGCAAAGTTTCCGGTTTGCCGCCGCCCACTCTGCCGCCACCTATCCCGTTGCGATGCCTACAGGCAGATAATTCCAGCACACCGGTGTAGGAGTGCGCAGCAGCAACGGAGGCGCCGGCAGCAGCAGCAGCAGCACAAGCTCCCCCGAATTTTGTTTGAATAACAAATTAGTATAACGAATTAACTTCCGGCTCGTCGCCGTCGAGACACACGCCATCACAGCCATTCAGAAATTCCGTCGGCAAACTTGTACGCTGTCTGCCGACTTGCATTCTCTTTATATTTCCTCGGCATCTTCTTCAATACGGCGTTGATGAGCTATCGACGCTGTTTTTTTGCGAAATAATCGAATTATACGATCCTCGAGAATGGCTACTAAGCGTGAAAAGTGATGAAGAGGCAATGATAGCATTTTATCCACATAAAATTGCAAATTTTATATTTTCTAACACTGAGAAAATAAAACATAATAACGTTAAAAAATATTATCCTTTTTAATGGCCAATAAAACATTTATTTTTTAAAAATTTCAATTTGCAATGTTTCAACTCGAATGTGGCAACAATTCCCAAAAAAGAAAACAATGCGAAGGAATAAAATCAGACGTCGAGCAAGTTTGGGATAAAACGTTTAAGTGGATTTTAAAAGAAACGCGCGCTCGCTCATTCCCAGCACGTACGTACGGAAAATTATAATTTCTAAGCGCACTTGAATTTCCTACGTGTTTTTAAAGTTTTCCGCTTACTGTAGTCAGTCGCAGCCCTCCCTTACCAACCCTTGCTTCCACTAGGCGGGTTTGAAGAAAAGCCACTTTTCTACCCTCCACCCTAAAGCTTGTTAGCAATCTTCAATCTTCATTTTTTATATATTATTCTCTCTTGATATAATTGTTTTGGCATTTTATCTGCGTATCGTCATCTGCGTTCTAGAAACTTTTCTAGCATACCGATTTCGCTATTGTAAGTTTTTAATGCGTGTGGAGATTTTTTTACATTATACGCAGTGATAAAATTGTTTACGATGCTTATGCGGTTGAGCTTTGTATCGGCGTATACGAGATTCCAAACAAATGAATAATATATGCCTGCTAGAAGTGTTTGGCAAGTTTGCATTCATTGCGCGCGACACTCTTAAAACTACCCGAAAAAGAAGTGCGCCATAAAGCTCAAGAGTGTAGAAAGCGGTGGTAGCAAGGGCGACATAAGAAGTCCCGACGCTGAAGAATGGTGACGCGTCTGGCGTGAAATGCTCAAGGGCTGAAGACGTTGAGTGCTTCATTGCCGACCCACATCTTCGTAGTGAAAGCGATACGAGTACATTGTAAAGTTTCAAACAGGGAAAACCTTTTTTAACACATTGTTTGCATTCTGGTGGTTTTTGATACAGTTTTAGTAATATAATTTGCATACAGACATGGTAATCTGGTTTAACAACTAGATTTCATTCTTTAATATATCCATATTCCTCTAGAATTGGATTGCATTGTTATAGATTATAACTAAGATATTAGGTGAGATTTCATGTTTAATAGTTGATGAGCACAGTCGGTAATGCTTCGGCTTACCATGTAATCGGACGGGGTTTGAGTCGCCGGGGTGGGCAGCCATTATTCACAATTAATCACAATTACACTTCACAAAAATTCACACCTATGAGAAACACTCATCAGGAAATCACTCTTCAAAATCACACTCAATCAACAATCGCAAAAATGTGCGCAACCCACAACATCCAATACACACATGATACAAACAACAACATCACAATAATAACATGTAAACATGAATACATTAGAAATAATAAAATTGTAAAATCCAAGCTGAAGGACCAGTATGCTGGATGGCCAGGTCTCAGGACGGAAAATACAATTTATTTTTAGTTGATAAATTTTAGTTGATAAATTATCGGTTATGTCATATTACTGCTTAAAACGTAGTTTTGCACATTTTGGGGGATCTTTCAAGGAAAATGATTCGTATAAAGAACTAGAGTCTACTAGGTACTGATAGGTAGCTGTAGTACAAATTATACCCCGAACAGAAACACTCCAATGCCTATTTTTGAGGTTTCTACGAAATTGTATGAATGTCTAACTTAGGATCAAAAGCGAGTCAAATTAGAAACTTCATTAAATAACTACTCGCAAATAACCTATCTAGTCGAGGTAGCGTGCAAAGCGAGTTTTTAGCCAAGCCAATCGAGTTATTGATAAAGCGAATAATTAAATCCTCCAAAATCTTTCAATGAAGTTACTTCCCCGTTTCAGGAACATTTAAATAACTTGGTTTTCATCATTTCCTCCCGAAGGCAATCATGACTTTTTTTTAAGAGATTGTCCTCTAGGAAAGACTAGATATTTTCCAGAATCACAATAAACAAATAAATACAATGTGAAAGCACTTCCTGCTGAATCTTAAAAGATATTCGATTAAGCACTAGCATTTCCTATGCCATTAAAATAGTTGCGAATATTTACTCGTATTAATATTTCTCCTCTAATGAATACGAATCGCCAGACGTATAAGCTCGTGCTTATTGAAGTTGATAGAAGTCCGCATGAACTGTTGCATGTTGTACAACGTTTTAATCCGACATTACCAGCGAAAACATTGCCCAACCGCATAAAATATGTACCGCACAATCTTTGCCATTATTAAATATTCAGCAATCATATTCAACATGAAATTGTAAATATTTACACGTGGCAATATTACGACCGCAAATTTTATCATATTGCGCATAACATCAAGACCGAACAAGAACGAAGCGCAATATCACAGCCGACAGCGACAACAATTAGCAGTCAACAAGTCTTTGTTTCATTATTTTACGAGTTATTAATATTGAATTATAGTGCCAGTTGGATTCAAATTTTGTTTGATATTGCCTTGTTTTGTCGCCGTGTTTTTGTTCCTCTCATATTGCCTGCAAGCATTAAGTTGTTTTTGATGGTTCAATCGCTGCAAAATTGAACCGAGATGTTGCGACAGCCGTGTAACAGCCGCCAACCCGTACGAAGAAAGTTGTAAATGTACTCGTCTTGCGGACGCACACAAGTTGCGCGGAATTTGTGGAATTTGATTTCGGTGTTCGGCGGCCGCGTCGCGTCGCACGTGCAGGCCTGGAATTTTCATCACTACGAATCTATTTCGCGAGGCAAATCCATTTCGCAACAGTTGCCGCGTTTCGATTTGTTGCAAATCGGTTTAAAATCCCCTTTTTTCGGGAATGCCTTGCCTGTTTGTTGTCCTGTGAGATTTGCGAGATGATCACGTCGGTGTGGAGGCGAAGGTGCCGGGGAGTTGTATGTTTGCAGCGACAGTCTGCGTAAAACGGCGAATTAATTTCGGTTCCATTAGTCAACACCAACTCGCAAACAAAAAGCTGTTAATATTGAAATCCAGAGGTGCAACAACTGTAACTGAAACTTGTGGCGTTCGCAAATATTCCGCGGCGGTACGCGTCAGCGGTATGAACGCAAACAGGAAGAAAACGAGCTTCAACGCTCGATACGCGACGCGCATTTTCTATTACGCGGCGCTCGAGGACGCTTTTCCGTATATTGACTCTGTACGCGTGCGTTTTCCTCAAGCCTGCCGCTTTTTCTCGGCGCAATTGGCCGGGAATTCCGATATTTGTATTGTTGCCGATGTCGCAATAGGAAATTCCTTCATCTCGGGGAAAGTTTACCGCGGCTGTCGTATCAGCTGCAAGATTTTCAATCCAGACACATTTCCCTGCGTTCAAGCACAAAGTTTAATATAAAAAATTACGAGCGCGATCAAGTTGTACAAACATGACTTTTTAAAAATCGCTGACCTCGCACATCGTTGTTGTTGTTGGTGTTGTTGTTTACCGGTTCAGCGAGGCGGATAAAAATGTTAATTGCCACTTCACGTATTGACCTCCGATGCAATCAGGCGAAAAGATCGTGGCCTGAGCGGGCCAAGAATGATTATACGCCAGGCAGAAGGGATGGAAGGATGGTTTGGATTTTGGCGTGCCCGGATGGCAGGTACATGCTTGGCATCGCGCATTCAAAACGTTTGCGTTCGTGGTACAAGGAATAAACAAACATTGTAAGCAGCAGCGGCGGATTGAACACGCACACGACGAATTGCCAAACGAGGCAGCTGGTTTCGCAACTGCCACCGCCAACCGCCGCATTGAGAGCAAATTGCGAGCGCCAATGCAAATCCCGACGAGCTTGACGCCACAAAACCGAATCCTCAACATTTACCTCACGAATCAATGCTTCAAAATAAACAGGATTACAAAACTAAACTTCCGCAATCTATATTTAAAAATCACCTTCAGTTCATTAGGATAGGTTACATTGTCTTAAGGTACGCTAAGATAGAGGTTAAGTTCTTTTATTGAATATATATGACCTTGACATTCCCCTCGATATTCTGACACTATTTTACAGTCAATAGACTTAAAAGCATAATCAATAACAATAAGATAAAATACAATAAATTAATATAACCAGACTGACAATATCACCTACTCAGAAAATAGTCATACCGGAATCAGATAACATCACCCCGTCTCCACTACGTACGCTTCTTCTTCTCCTCTGCGTTTACAGTCGGGGTTATACGAACTGCTACTTATTTAGCCTGTATTATCTGATTTTCAACATTGGTTAAGATGATAAGGCTAGTCATCTTAACCAATTGTTCCACCAGTTCCCCGTCCTCCACCAGATCTTGGGACATACCTATAGCCTCCTACGCCATTCTTCTATTCTCTCCCCACTGACTTTTCCCTCTTCTAACACACCATACCCATACACACACCCACAGACTCATTCTACCTGATTCCTGAAGCCCTATGTAGATCCCTGGAGTGGATCTTTCCAACCATCAAGTCCTTGAAGAAC
This sequence comes from Weissflogia rhopalogaster, assembly GCA_019419845.2. NCBI lineage: Eukaryota > Metazoa > Arthropoda > Insecta > Coleoptera > Staphylinidae > Weissflogia > Weissflogia rhopalogaster. Next base: position 2,799,153 of record WSZQ02000008.1, read on the forward strand.
CAGGTTTGTTCCCTTTTTAACCATTTTCCATTCTGACATACCCCATACTTTCACACCATATATTAACATGGGCTTCACGCAAACATCGCAAAGTTCTATTACTACTTCCTAGTTGTTACCTAATACATATCCCCATCACACTCCCTCTATGCACCCAAAATAGCTTCGCTTTTATTGCAAGTTAAAAAATACAAATATAAAATTGTATTTGATTTGTTCGTAACTAAAATGTAACATGAAATTGTATGTGCTTTCAGCATCCCCCAAACCATCAGCACTTTTCTCATCCTCATCCTCTCCACTTGCTATTGATATAATAAATTACTTCTCGCAACGTCCAAGGGAAAAGAGATCATTCAGCAGCGGTCATCAAATTGAAGAAGCGTTCCTTTCGTCGGAGTCTTTGTGGAAATGGACAGTTTCCACTCTCGCCATCATCGCACAACACTCACCACTCAGCTCGCAGAAATTTCTACACAACGAACGACCCTGGATGGTGGTAGCCAACGTTTCACGACTTCCACTTCCATAACACACGAAAATGATACACACTACCGTATACATCGAATGTGGAAACTACATAGTAGTTGAGTTATTTCTCGCTCCCAGTGGACGTCGACAACTATGAGGCCTTCGCCCGGCTGTGCGAGTTGGCAGCGCTTTTCCGGCTGCTTTTTCACGGCCCCGAACACTTACGCGATGGATACGTACACGCATGGGACACACCATCAAGGTAATGATTTCCTCTTTTAAAGGTCATGAATAATTCATGTTTGGGGAGGTGGCGAGAGCCCGTGGCGGAGAGAGTGAGATGGAATTGGGGCGGATATGTACACGGCGAAATTATCGCAAAATCACACAATTTCTCGCAACTCTTTCGCTTGTTTCCCGGGAGAAAATTAGCGAGCGGCCAGCGTAGGCTGGGGCATAAGCAACAAAGTTTCTCGCGCGTGACACGAATGAATCATAATTTGCTTTGATGTTTTTTCTTTTATTTCTTTGTATTGTTTCTAACACCTTTAATTTTCTAACAGCGCTGCTGGAGGGAAAGTTTCGCCAAGTTGGAAAAGATTGGGTAAAAGCAGCTTGTTCTTGATATTGAAAGGTCGGTTTTGAAATTTCCAGAAAATGGGTCGTGGAAATTATGCAGTAGAAGCATGTTTACGTTTTAAATTCCAATTAGAAAGTTTCCTCTTCTGCGATGAGTGATTGCGACACGTCGTTAAGAAATACCCTTTGAGGTGACGAGGTTTGCTATTAAAGTGCAATAATGTCGGTCGGTGTTCAAAGTTTCCCAATTATTAGACATAGATGCGTTGTGAATATAAATCTCAGTTTTATTATAAAAATACATTATAAAAACTAGCATAGCAAGTACATATTTAAATGTACAAACGATGTTCGATTTCTAGTTGTAAATTAAACAATCCACACAATCGAGAGTACGTGTTAAGTGCTCATTAAAAGTTTATCGGTTTGCTGGCAAGTTTTGGTAGTTTGGATCGAATTGGTCCAGTAGAATTTCGCCTATACCGACGCTGATTCTGCAAAATCATGTTACATTCACTTACTGACCAATAAGTTCGTCCAATTTGTTATTACAATATTGAAAAGGGACAACACTGATTGAGAGAACTATATTCTTCATTTTAACGTTCCTGTTTTGCAAGGAAACTGTAATTTTAGCTCTGAATCCATTAATATATGATTTGTATACATAAAATGTAGCAAATGTAAATAAAAGTGTGATCTTTAGATCCATCTGTACCAGAATGTGTATTCTATAACATGCAGATTAGAGAATATTTTAGTATAAAGTTTGAATTTTACATTTTAGTTCCGTAATTTGCCGTTACATGTTACCAGCCGCTCTTGATGTTACTTTATTTTTAATATCTATAGCGCCATCTTACGACAATCATATAAAATGAATTAAACTATCCGTACCATAATCGTTAAACCTAAATGCAATCTCTGCTTGAATTATCATATTGAAATCTGTGTTTTGATTTTACCTGATCAGTTATAGTATTAATTCCTTAATTCACAATAGAAATAGTATATTTTCATTTTAATACCCCTAACGCCATCTAGTTATGAACACCCAAAATAACAGCTGTCAATTTGTACTTGTAAGTGCAATTCAACCTAAAACTAGTAACTAAAACTAGAATAAGTAATCAAAATAAACAAACGCATTCCACAGTGTTTTAAGCAAATTTTAACTGAGTAACATTGCCTGTGCACCTTCAAGATGGATAAACATGTGAAAGCGATATTATCTAGTGAAATTAATCAAGCTTCTGCTGGAATAAAGAAATTTCTACAACTTGTTAGTATCTTTTGCCTAAATCTTACAAAGGTAAACACAAATATCTCACTAATTTCTCTTACAGAACGAGAAATGCTTCAGTTTCACAGATTTGCAACAGGCTGGCATTTATCCAGAATTATGGAAAGTATTAACAAGTTATCTAGTCAATCCAGATGCGAAAGCAGTGCATATTCCGGTATTGAATATGATCAGGATTTTGGGGTGTGGTATTATTATCGTTCGTATTGAATATTGGTTTAATATTTCATGGTTTAGGCGTGATAAAAATGGTTTAGATGACGTAATGACTGAGGAATTGTTGATTACATTGAATGACATTGCTGGAATCAAAGCTGGTGAATATGTAACAAATCCTGCCCATTATAATACAGCGTTGGAATCCGCCAAATGTCTATGTAATTTGATATTCAACAGCAAAGTGGCTTCCACAATGTGTTGCAATAATGGAACTTTGGAAGGTATTACATCAAGGTTGAAGAAATCGAAGTATGTTTCAAAAATAATCAATATGATGTCTGATTTTATAGATAAAGTATTTTTAGGGACATAAAACCACCTGGTGAGCTTTTCTTCTTTGATGTAAAAATACTTTTCATAATCAGTGCACTTTCATCAAAAATCCGACCGAAATTAAAGAATGATTTGCATGGTTTGGAGTATTTAATTGACGCATTGGATATTTTACTTGGAGACGAAGGAAGGAAAAATGAAAAGCAAGATATAGATGTCAACACTGCTTGCGAAATACTTAAAACACTATTTAACTTGACTCTACGGCAGTCATTTATTGCTTATGATGATGGAGAAGAGGTGCAATTGTTGAAGTTAGTCAACATTTTAAGGAAATTGTTGATTGTGAAAACTACAACATTGGATAGAAAACATGAGTTGGTTAATCATGTTGTAAACTTGTTAACGAATATGCCCAACAGTGCATTGAAAAATATTTATGTTCCAATAAATGACAGGAACATATCAGAACAATATAAATATGATGATATGGATTTGGAAGCTATATATGAGATTCTTGAATTTTTAAAGAGGACTTTAAACAAAGAACCGGTAAGTTTCTTACTTCTTCGTGCATAAATGATATAATTCTTGTCCTTTTTGTAGGGTGTTAATCATCAACATGAACTTCTTTCTCCAATCTTCTCATCGCTTCTTCGATTTGCAACTGTCGATAGACCTGTGCGTAAATATCTTCGCCAACAAATTCTGCCACCTCTCAAGGATGTCTCGCAGCGACCAGAACAAGGCAGTACTTTGAGGAATGGCCTCTGCCGTTTGTTAACAACGCCGATCACTCAGGTCAGGGACTTTGCAGCTGAATTACTTTTTGTTCTATGTAAGGAAAACGTAAACCGAATGATTAAATATACTGGCTATGGAAATGCAGCTGGTTTATTTGCAAGAAGAGGTTTATTAGGAGGACGCAAAGAAAATACATCTGCCTATAGTTCAGATAGTGATGACAGCGATACCGAAGAGTACCGTGATATGAAACATGGAATAAACCCTGTTTTGGGATGTTATCAAGCTCCACAGCCCAATCCTACGGCTGGCATGACCGAAGAGCAGAAAGAATACGAAGCGATGAAGTTGGTACAATTAATGGATAATCTCACACGTGCAGGAGTAGTGAAACCCTGCAGAATCGGCAGTGATGGAAAGCCACAGCCTGTCGAGCATGTTTTAGAATTTCAGGCTTATGCTGAACAATTACACAGACGTGAAAATAATGAGTAACAAAGATTATTTTATCATTGAATTAAGTATGTGTTCAACATGAGTGACAACATAATAATATATAAATGTTTTAATTAGAAATTTAACCACAACAAATACATACAAATAAAATGAGCTTTTAAGTGAATTTTAATCGTTTATATAAAGACACTTATTTAATAGTCTATCGTAGTTGATATAATTTTAAATAGTTCAAATATTCCCATGAAATTTTTCCGTGATTTGAAATAGTTATCTTTTTCACCAAAAATCAGCTAACCCCTGTACTGATTTTTGACAAAAGAGATAAAGTGTCACCGAAAAAGTTAAAAATGGTATCAAATGAAAATGAATTGTCTATGTGAAAATGTAAAAATATCCTGATAAAGTTTAATAGTTTTCGAAAAAATCTGTTACATATAAATTATATAACAATGTAAGTCTTTCTCGCGTTCAAGAAGTTTTATTACGTGTTTTCCATTTGTTACAAATTTCAATCATACAATTACATTTAAAAATATATTCTTCTCTGTAAATCAAGAATAAGAAAATGTGTTCATTTTAATCCCTAAAATTTCGGCCAGGTGCATGCCGCCCAGTTGGAACAGTGGTAGAGCCGATGGTGAGGAACCAGAAGATCGCAGGATCGACGCGCGGCCGCGGCTGAGCCCCCTTCACGTCTAATTGGTACTCGCGAGTCGTGAATCGAACGGAGTTCGCCGCGAAGCGGCGAACTATAAGATTGTAGACCATTGGGAAAACGAATTACCGCCGCGAAGCGGCGGTTGACCATCTTATTTTGCTAAAATGTATGACAGAAAAATAAATTTGAAAAAAAAACTTACTCCGACGAACCGCGCAGGCAGGGTTCGAACCCGCCGCAACCAAACACAAAGCATACACCTTAACCACTACACCAACGCCCTGACCTTCTTGCCATTGTCACCGAACAATCTAAAAATTGTACATTCTTAAAAGGACATCATTCTCTATGGGAAAAATCAAACAATAAATGAATTTTAAGCTTAATTATAACCACATTTTCCTTACATTTTATGATTGCAATACTGATAATTTACAACGCATTCAAATAATCGTAAGATACATTATTGCATTATGCAATTATGCTACAATTCTACACATGTTTTATTTTTATGTTTGTAA
>WSZQ02000008.1:2804479-2835189 GCA_019419845.2 Weissflogia rhopalogaster
AAAATGGATAGCAAACATCTCTTATATCCCCATTTCTCTAGACTTAATGTATCCATTTCTTTAATTTATTTAAAATTGATTTAATAATTTGTTAATGCTCGTCGCACCATCTTAGGTTAAATTGCAAAACCGTCGGTAACATAGATAACTATAAGAGCTTTTTGGTGGAGCTTTGTAGTTCAGAAACTTAGCAAAAGATGTCGCAGCTGGTATTACATTTATTTAATTCAAATCCTCAACTTTATATCTTCGAATTTCTGAGTTTATATGTAATGTAAATGCGGAAACTGAATGAAATATTTGGGTATAACGGAAAATTTTGAGTAAATCATGGACGTCTCCACATTTGGGGCGCCCACTCCTGAAATGTAATGTTATTCTTTTTTTGGTGATTTTATCGAAACGCGTCCCCCTGACTTCAAAAGAAACATTTTCTTGCCAGATGAATCACTTGGTTTTGCTAAATGGAAATAGGCAGGACCCATTTTAAGGCGACCCCATTGGTAGACCCTCATTACCTGCAAATACATTTCCAAATTCACTACCCAGTTCTCCTCAATAATAAATGCCATCCTACGGATGTACTTCCATTCTATGCATTTATTTAAATATAATAATATTTAATAGTTTAAGTAACGAAGGTTGATTACTATCTAAAGTGACCTTTCACTACAAAGTACACACTTATTTTAAGTATGCGGACATACAAATTTCAAAAATGTTCAAGTAGGATGGAAACACATTTTAAAAATACTTGAAAATAAAATACGGACAGTTAAATACAGTAGGAATGTATTACTACCAAAAGGTTCATGAAAAAATGATAATTATATTAAATTATTGAAAAACAGTCTTGAAAGTTACACGATTCAATGTTATCTTATTGCTAGACAGTTCAACAAAATTTTAACAATACTACAATTGGTATATCTCATTGTAGTTAATGATAAGAATTTGTTTTTAAAAATATGTTGAGAGCTAACATGCCAATTTCACGCAGTAACCTCATGGATATAATTTGAAAAGTCATTAGCTTGAAAATGGCTTAAATTTCAATAAGTTCATCAAGTACGTGATTTAAGCAAGCCTTTCTAGAAGTAATTACATTTTGAACAAATTATTTATCAATTATCAAGCACTCGATTTCTGAATTGAAGTCCGGTAAAATTTGATAAAAATGACACATATGAATTTGATTAATAAAAACACTTACGAGAAAAATGTACTGAGCAGAATTAATCATAGTCTAAGAATCCTAGCGCAGATTGCACGTCAGAATGCCATAACAACAAGCGGATTAATTAGGCTCGACATAATTAATAGGCAATTTTCAGCCGGCACAAGACGCAGCTGTCTGGGAAGTAATAATTAAGCGCGACGGTCAGAGTTCAAGATGTCTTATCACCAATTGGGATTTGCGATAAGAATAGGCTGCCGCCTGCATGATATTCAAACAGCTCTCGTAATTCGTGTCAGTCGTGGCGTGTTTGTCCCGCTGTGAACAGCTCTCATTCGTGTGCATGTTTTTCGAGTCCAAGGGCGCCAACTACAATATGGACACGGTGCAGTACTCCTCTACATCGGACAGCAGCGATGGTGAGGCAAGTGGGCGCGACTTGAATTTTGCCAGGTTACAAATGGACGACAATTCGATCGAATGCAATCTGCTCGCCGTATGTGAAGATGGAAAGAAGGCACCAGCTTCTGTTGAGACCATCCTCTTGAATCACAACCGCCTAACACATTTCCCTACTATTCTGTGTCGTTTTACCAACCTGATGACACTGGACCTTAGTTCAAATGGACTCACCACTTTGCCGGACGTCTTCAATTACTGCGCACTTACTACCTTAATCGTTAAAAACAATAATCTAACAAACGAAGGGCTCCCTAAGAGCTTCACCTCCTGTAATCTTCGAGAATTGAATCTGAGTGGTAACCAGTTAACACACTTTCCGGAGCAGGTCCTTGACCTTCATGTCTTAAAATACTTATACTTGGGTGGTAACCGCATTGGAAATATCTCAAAGAATATCTGGAGATTGTCACAGTAAGTAAAACATGAATTCTAATTTTAGAACAGTAATGTGTAATGCTTTTTTATAGTTTACAGATACTTTCAATGGGTGGTAACTTACTTTTGGAGGTACCGCCAGCAGTTGGTACACTTACACATCTTCAAGCACTCATCCTCTGTGACAATCTTCTCGAATCCCTACCAGCCGATATCGCTAGTCTACATACCCTAAAATCTCTTCTTTTGCATAAGAATCGGCTGCGTACGTTACCACCAGAAATTGTGACCCTCAAAAATCTGACTGAGGTAAGATTATATTCTGCGTCTAGACTCAATGACAAGAAATCTTACAAATTGCGTTTTACAGCTAAGCTTAAGAGATAACCCTTTGGTCGTACGTTTCGTACATGACCTAGCACATCAACCAACAACACTACTTGAATTAGCGGCGAGAGTTGTCAAAGTCCACCAAATCCCCGTGACGGAGAACGACGTTCCCAGAACACTGTATAGTTACTTGCAAACCGCGCATCATTGCGTTAACCCGAAATGCCAAGGTCAGTTGATATTGATTGCTAAAAATACACATTACGCCAAAATGGCGTCTTTGGTTACCAAATTTTAATATTTCCCTTGATTTGGTGTAGGTGTCTTCTTCGATAATCGCGTGGAGCATATCAAATTCGTTGACTTCTGTGGGAAGTATCGCATTCCTCTCCTTCAATACTTATGTTCCTCGAAATGTTGCACAGGAGCGCCTGTAGACATGGCGGCCGGTCCCAGTCACTTGATGCAAAAAGTATTGCTGGGCTAATGTTAATAGTGATAACCTAATTTATACTATATATGTACATATAAATACATTACTGATTTGCAATCGTGTGTTATAATTAGCAGCACAGCCAAACTGTATCAGTTTGATCCAGTATTATAAAAATTGCGACGCAATATATCAGGAAATGTGATTACAATTTCTTCGAAAAATATCTAACCTTGGCTTTATATGCAATATAAGCGCTAGAAATAGTTGTCGATTATGTTGCAACCATTTCGTGCATGAAGGCCAAGTGTTTACAAACAAACCTACACCAATTTGAATGTATTGTTATAAATACATTTCTAATAGTTACACCATGATCTGACATCTATTATTCTCTAGATACAATATAAAACCATTTTGTTCATTGGAAGCTATCAAGTATAATCAACTGTAAGTCATAAATAAGAAGTATAAATCTACAAACGAATTTATTACTATAAAACGGGAAACAAACACGACCTCTTATGAAATATGAAGTATAATTATAAAATCTCAAGTGTTTACTTTCTTGCTACAGAACTTGATCAAGCACTAAGCCTTTATCAGCGCGCTACGTGATTTGAGTATAATGTTGATTGTGCATATTATACAAATATAATAGCATTGTTAGACGATACATGTTGATGTTCAACATAAGAAATTACCCACTAAAAACGATGCAATCACAGGAGACGACACCACGCAAACGGACCAACATTCTATCACACCACTCAAGGGTACATCAAACGTTGACACCAACCAATCAACACCAAACCCAAACATGAAAGGATGGAGGAAGTACGTAAAAACCCCACAAGAAGCACGATGTCTTAGTTACGTGTTCTTTAAGTTTAATTAAACATACATAGTCTAAAAATTATGTACAATCACACAAGGGGGTTGGAGGGAAATAAATTATAAGCACAAAGAGGAATTTGTCCCATTGAACAGTTAACAGTTTTCGCCCTTAGAGGATGAAAACAACGTACGCAACCACCAAGAGGTGTTTGTGGGTATTTGTTCACATCAACGCACATGCGAATTTCATAAAGAAACATGAGAGAAGAAACATGAAGAAATTGAAGAGCAGCCAGATGCGCTTAGCTGTTTAAACGTTATTAGTAAAAATCAACAATGCTTGTCTTGTCTTTGAGTACTTACAATTACGAGTTAATAATAAATCTATTACGAGAGCACAACACACTTGTCCTTAAAAGCTAGTGTATTATTATAGGATTTATATATAAATTCATCTAAATGTCTGTTGCATGTGTTTTTTTTCTGTTCTCTTTTCAAATATGTTAACGTAGTTTAGTCTCAGCTTGAGTTAGCTATTCGTGTACAGAAGAACGTGACCAACTAAGATATATTCCCAGATCCCTAAAAGTAACATAATAAATTGCATTCGTTCCACATTCCTTCACAACATGCAGATTCGATCTTCATAGTCGTACGAAATGCTTCGAGTCTTCGTCGTCCAACCCCCACAAATCAATGTTTAAAAAAAGTAATAAAAACGTACAAACAAACACAGAACTAAGCAACAAGCAATCAACAGAAATGAATATGAGCAAGGGCATCTTTACTTATTCGTGTCGCGACGACCAAGTCTTGAACATTATTACTATAACTTGTATTTTCAGGTATATCATATATTTCTTTGTATTCATTTTACCTAATTTCATTTTTATCTAAGTTCATTACTTATATAAGTTATATAACTACCTAGTAGTGTTCATTTCTTTTATAATTCCGTGTGAATACTATCGGGAGCGATTTCAGTGTACAAAGTTCAGGGGGGGGGGAGAGTTTGGAGCGTCAAGAGGGAGGCGTCGAAGAGTACTCACAAATCGCTGGCTCGCTTCAACCATCACTATCATCAATGGCAAACGCGGTCAACAATCGACGGTTTGTGAATACGCTCCTCTCACCGATTGGCCGCCGCCCTCGCTCCCCGTTTGCAGGATTGTTGCAACAAAAGCAAAGATTGGGGGGTTTTGCGGGAGAGAGGGGCGCGTTGGTCCGAGTACTATGATATCATCGCAAATAGAAAACAACCAACAATCGCACCGCGCATACCACCCGCGAAAAGGAGGACCACAGCAGATAGAAACGGAAATCGCTCCCCATACGAAAATTAACACATATTTTTTGGATGCATTTTACATATTACATTATTACTACAAAAGTGGCGTTAAAAACGTCGCTCGCAAAAAAACGCAATAGTTTTATAGATTTTATACAATTGGTGTAAGATGTGTGTGACCTGTGGTGTGTGTGTTTATGTGTGACTACAATCAATTACATGCTTCTTGATTGCGTAGTACTACTTTGTGCTGATTCGCCGTCACGTTTTTGAAAACATTTTGCTTAAAGCGACGCGCAACCATCATCTATGGTAAAGTAGATAAAGAATTGGTGTAGAAATATCGCTTTTCTGTACGTGACGCACCTCACACCTTTTGATGCCTACAATATTTGATAGATAAGGTGCCATCTTGCTTTTTTAAAATCTTGGTGGTATTTATCATTGTCGAGAATTATGGTAGAAAAAGTGGAGAGCGGGATCCACCAACCGCTTTCTTTGTTTTTTTTTTTTTACTTGACGACGAGTACACAAAAAAACAACGTTTGCATCATCATCATTTTCAAAAGATCACCAAAAAACGACAACTAACACAGTATTTGTTCAGTATTCAGCGAACAAACGTTTAAACTAAAAAGAAACAAATTCATAAAATTGGGGATGCCCTTATTCTTCTTTCAAAATACAAAAAATGCCTACTGCAAAAACACGTAATTATCTGTACAACGCACGTTATATATTTTATTTATATATAATATATAGGCATATATATTATATATTTTTATTTTATGGATATAATTACCCTATAGTAATTGTCCGATTAGTTAAAACATCCTCCTCCCGGCAGGGGCACACTCTCATTTTGATGCGAATTGCAAACTCGATCCGCCCAAATAAAAACCCCAACCAATCGTGTTTACGGGGTGGGTGGTATACTTATGTGTTCATCTCAAAAGTGCGCTGTTTGTTTTTTGTTATCTCACTTTGGTGGTAGTACAATGGTATTTCCGCTCGCTTTACCTAAGTTTCTATATAACGTTAAATTTAAAGATAATAGTCAGAGAAAGAGATTGAGAGTTTTTTTTGCTTGTTTTTCTTTAAATACAGTATGAACGTGTTCCAATTGATTGCGTATCATTTGCTTCATTATAATATATAGAGGGTGTAGAGCTTTGTTTTTGTTGTCTTCATTATCTTAGTAAATCGTTATCGTAATGCTGCATTGCTTTTTCAAAGACGCCATTTTGCCATTTTATATATATATGGTATGAGTGTATATATAATATATATTCTTTTTTATGTAATATATGCACATCAACTCGACGGCGAGTTTTACCAAATCCACCTTAAAAGTTCAAAGATGAATCGTTTGCATTATCGTAGTTCTTTGTGGTATTAGCGTTGCATTATCTGACATATAATTAGTGTTGTAACTAGCTACAATTTCGCTAAAAAATGGAGAGCCATGAGTCGTCGAAACGGAAATTGTATATGTAGGTGTGTGTGTGTGTGAAGGTTGTTTTTAGGAGGGTGGTTGGTTGAATTACAAAGTAAATATTCAATACAAGAGAAAACAACAAACCACAAACCGCGTGCGTATTGTGGAGGCCGTGGGGCAGCCGCTTTCCGCTAATAGAGGGCGGGATGCACCTCGTAACGTGTAGTAGTATCCCACCACAGCAAAACGAACCAAAGGCAAATATAGAGAAAACGGGGATTGGCGGTGGATGGATGAGGGGGTTGAGGTGTTGGTATCGGTGTGTGTTTCTATGAAGGTGGAGAGAGAGAAAGTAAACAGGGGATGATCGCATTTAAAAACTACCTAAGCTATGCCCGACGTCGCCGCCTGGGTTGGCGCGACGGGTGCGTCGCTACTGCCGCCATCGTTGGCGGTCGATGTGCCGGCACCGCCATCCTGCGGACTGCTGCTCGCCTCTTGGCCGCGCGGTATTAACGTGGCGTTCAGCTTTGGCTCAATGTTCAACTCTGAAAAAAAAACATTGAATTATAACGTATATACGATATGAACACCAAAATTTCAGAGGGTATCGATACTTCTTAGTATCAAATACGTCCAAGTATTAACAGATATTTAAAAAAATTAAGCATAAAGTATCGATACTCTCAATATTTTGCAATAATGTGATGAAATAAAGAAAAACAAGAAATACCTTGCTCGGTAAAGTTGAATAACGGCGGTAGATCCAAGCCATTGGGCAGGCGCGTGTTTTTCTCACGCAATTCGTTGAAGAACGGATGAGCGCATGCCTGCAGCGGACTGATTCGTGATGATGGCGTGTATTCCAGAAGACGCGCCACCAACTCTATAGCCTCTGGCGGGGTACGAGCTCGGAACACCTGTCAAAGTGGCAAACACGATTTTAGAATTCAACAATCCAGACAGGCGATGGCTGAGAAAGAAGCATTTAATGATGTTTTGAAATAAGAGAGAAAATGGATTGGTCGTGTGTATGAAGTGCCCGTGAATGTCTTCGCAAATCGCAGATGTCTCGCTTTCTTGGTTATTGGTGTCAATCAAAAATCTCAGTCAAATAAAATAAAAAAAAACGGTAAAAACTGTGAAAAGAAAAAACACGATATTGTTCACGCCACGCACTTACGCGTATCTTTTGGTGCTCAGTAGTACATTTTGGGAGCGCCATGCGCGCCAGCAATGACTGCAAAAAGAGGTCCAAAAAAGATCAATTTCAACGCAGAAACGCTGGACGACAATACGACCACGATCAATTTCCGATATTAGTATGGAAGTCCAATAAATAATAATCAAAGATTTCATATATAACTTTAAAAAGAGCGAATAAAGAGACTCGGCACATCTGGCGGTGGTTTATTAGAAGACGGGACTTAATTGAGTTCAATTGATTGACACAGGCACACCACGCAATGAGAGAGAAACAATTCACTGTCGACGTCTTTGTTTGTTGTGTTCTTTGGGTATGGAGAGATGTAGGGAAGAAGAGAGATAGATAGAGACGGAATGGTAATATTTGTGATGCAACTAACCTGCTGCCATGGATGCGACTTGATCTGTGGAAACTTGAACTCTGTGTAGTTTGGATTCATCTCGCGAATCTGTTCTCGCGTGGGCGTGCCGAGCACTTTGATAATCTCCACCAGCTGGTCGACGCCGGAATCACCGGGGAAGATCGGCTGGCCGAGCAGCAGCTCAGCGAGCACGCAGCCGGCGCTCCATACATCGATCTTCGTCGTGTAGTCGATGGCACCGAATATCAGTTCGGGCGCGCGATAGTAGCGACTGCAGATGTACGACACGTTAGGCTCGCCTTTGACGAGATGTTTAGCGCTGCCAAAGTCGCACAGTTTTAGCACGCCGGTGTCGGGCGCCAACAGAAGGTTCTGCGGTTTGATATCCCTGTGGCAGATGCCCAACGAATGGATGTACGCCAGCGATCGGAATAATTGATACATGTACAACTGCAAAATCGATAATACAATATTAATAATGAATATATTACCAAAACAACATTCACCAGGTGATGTTAAAATTTCAGAATGCGTCTAAGTTGAAAATATCGTTACCAAGATATCAACAAAAAGTAACGAACTAATTGATATCGATACCTTCCGACATTATCACTAGGTTTCAAAGTATTATATCTGTTCATGTAGAGGGCGGCGAAATCGATCCAAGTCAGAAGTATCGAAAGATATCGATACTTTTAATATGCATTAAATTTTAAACTTACCTTAATAAAGCTGATGGGAATTGTTTGTTTTGATTTACTGTAGTATCGTGCGACCTTGTACACTGTCTCTGGGATATATTCCAATACCAGGTTAAGGTATACTTCATCTTTCTAAAACAAAAAGGTAACGACTGCAATTAGCAACAAATTGTTGAATACCGAGAAAGCTCGCCATAATGAATTTGCACTTGGCATGACTTTCATCGCATGTATGTTTTGCACGAAAATCAGCACGTTTTTCGCTCCCAAAAAAACACTGTTTGCAAACAACCCGCACGCCGAATACGGGCGCATTGACTCATTGTTAGTGCTTTACGCCGTAAATCCGGCGCAAAAACAATGTTATTTTCACCCATACGCCGTAATATCACTCGCCACTTTCCTACAGCCAAATCAATGTGCTCGCAAATCTATTTCAAGCATCACAATTCGTCAAAAGAACGCAGCTGAGCGACTGGCGGACTTTGTGTTTCGACGTAATACAAGTACATGTTGTATGTTATGGTGCTCGAGGCCTTGCATGTCCACTTTGTGTAATGAGAAGATTATTGCCTCTTGCAAAAACGGACCAAGCCAAGCCATTCGCCCTCCCAGGCGTTTTCTAGCACCGCCGCTAGTACAGAGAAAAAAGGCAGCAGTCGTTTAAATATAGCTCCTCTCCGGGAATCTCCGTTGGCGGTGACCACAGGCCAAGAATGGCGGGAATTAATTAGCGGAAATTACGGGAAACATGTGTCAATGATGACTTTTGCGAGCAATGATAGTTCAATCTACGCGCGATACAAGCAGATGAGAGGATGACGACGAGATTATCTTCTCGCGTTGCTTCTCTGGGGCAAATACACAAGCTCAACCAACGCAACTCTCGACGCAGCAACAAATCGACCAAAAAAAAAGACAACCGAATACTTGCTGGAGATCCTCGTTTTCGCTTTACCTGCGAGCTGGTATTCATCAATATGCTCAAATCGCAGGGTACCGACGCCCGCTAAACACACACATACAAACGCTTGTGAGACATATCGTATGCAGAGGACATTTTTAATTGCCGCCACATATAGTGTCGTTTGCGGACAATAGACAATCTCGTAATTCAACGACCCAATTGTTTGTACGCTTACAGATAGATAGTGTGAAATTACAAAATCGCTTACCTTATCACCACTAGAGTAGAAGAAATATTTTAGTTTGACTATATTACAATGTTCAAGTCGCCTCATTATTTGCAGTTCACGATTCTAAAACAAAGAGTACAATTATCAATTGGTAACAAATATAGTTAACCTAGTATCGACTATCTATACCAACTCATATTTTTAAAGAAACTTGATTTGTTATACAATGTGTGGCATCTATGTTCCTTAAAGTTTTTTTGAGCATATGCTACGCAAATGCAGATGGCGCAGAAATCAGTTACTGACAAAATTATCGAAAAACAAGAATCGATACATACCGATTATAATTATGTAATACGATTAATTTCACCTTGTGCTTTGATTTTACCATAACAAATCTGAGTAAAAAGATGTTTGTTTCAAATATACAGCCATTTTCTTTTCTTGTTATAAAGAAACTATCAATTCTATAAATTTAATCTCTTAAAAGGTTTTGAGACCTTCCTAAAACACACAAAGAATGTCAAAGACTGTATACCTTAAATCGTTTATCCTGAAGTACTTTCTTGATTGCAACCATCTCTCCGGTATCACAAAGCTTGGCTTGGTACACCACCCCGAAGCTGCCATTGCCAATGACCCGCGTGTCAGTGTAGGAGACTTCCTGCGGTCTGTCCGGCCCCTGGCCGGGTGTGGCCACCACCGTTGTCACTTTGCCGCCATCCTTGCCTGCAACAAGACCAATACACACATCCACCAATTCAGTATATGACTGCTTGTCGTCGTCCGTGCGGAAGGAGGATGCGTGGGATGTGTGGTAAGTTGATGAATGGATTGGATACCTGTTGTCGTGCGCTCTTCGACAACGTCCACCTCTACGCTGCTCGATAGGGCCAGTCGTGGCTTTTGCGTTACGGTCGTGCCGTGCATTACTTGCAGCGCCGATTCGGGTAGCACCAACGGCAAAGAACCACGCGGAATGCTACGCAAAACGTCTCGCCGGTGCACACGCGAAAGTGGGTGAAATTTTATGACACGTGTCAAAAGAAGGAAAAACTCGAAAACAAAATGACACAAATGCACACAACAACTTTCCCATTTTGCATTATTGACTCGCGGTAACAATGAGCTCACACATACGTGGACAATGTGCATGATAATCAATCAAAGTCGAACTAATTTCGTTAATTGATTTATGATAACAGCAACTCTGGCAACTTTTTATCTAAATTATTGCATGTACTTTGTAATGGTACAACAAATGTTATCTTAATCATTTTCATTTACTAACTTTGAAAAATAAAATGTATGCATCAATTTGGTTTAAAATGTTTAACTTCGAATTATGATAAATTTTAGTAAGACATTAAAATCCCGTTGGTCAAAAGGAAAGTTTGAAAATTAAGAAATTTTAACATTTGCCCATGGCGTCAAATTAAATGGCAATAACATTTTTATTTCATCATATTTACTGTAAATATGATGAGGATAGGCTACAGACCACAAACGTTATTTGAACGTTTAAAGCGTTTTAAACGTTTTTTTAATGAAGCCGAGTAAAATCCATAAACCTATACTATACATGGGAACCCACCAGTTTATTAATTTAGGTTTTGTTTAATTACTTCATCGGATGTTTGGGTAGTTGGTGTATTATAAGGCAGAAGTTTCCAAACGTTGACGACATTGTCTATTATTAAATTTGACAACGCCGACAATAGCTTATGAGTATGGCAACAATAAAGTTGTCAAAAGATAGTTTGAAGCCGATAACACGACGAGTGCAAACCCATCTATCGACAAATTGATTTCGATCGCATTAACATTGACACTGTTTTGCGAAAATTTCTTGGAAAATGGAATTACCTGAATTCCAACATCCTGTGCTTCCCTTACATCCTGCTTAAGTATATTTTCGAGGACCTTTAAATTTCCGGAAAACTTGTTCCAGGAAACCACTTTTCTCAACCATCGGGGTGTTTTAACGCAAATCAATACTAGTTCAACGACGTATATACTTAAATATCTACTATTTTAATCTAAAATTGATTGATATAGTGATACTTAAACGATAAATGTTTTAAAAGGAGAAAAAGAAAATTTGAAGTAGGTTTATATCGAGATTTTCCGGATTTTTTTTTTAATTTTATGAGAAAACAAGCAACAGGAAAAACAGGAGGAAGCCCACTGTCCCACAATTTTCCATCACAAATCAATAATCGCTTTCCCGCAGTGTAAATCGCGAAAGTCAATTAAGCGTAAAACAAAATTATACCGTACTGGAAAAGGATTTGCGCAACTTCCTCCAAAAGTGGCGGAGCCGCGAGGCTTGCTGCTGGTGTTGGCGGACGGCGAGCTCGTCGATCGACTGCGTCCGCTTCCGTTGAGCGAAGACCTCGCCAGAGGACTTGGAGCGGCGGCTCTTAATGTGCGTCGAGCCGTCGACGAGCAGCGACATCGAGCGCTCATAGTACCGACGCGCACCCACCGCCACCGCTACATCCTCCTCCTCTTCCTGCATCTCAATACCAGCCGCCGCCCCCTCGTACATATAAAAGTTGGACCCACTTGTTACACCCGCACTAAAACTGCCCCTAGTTTTCAACAACGTCGCACGACGTCGTCGATTTCAAAACTCACTAAGCACCACGTCAGCTCCACCGATCTTACATCTTACTGACCGACCACCATCCTTAACGAATCGATAACAAACCGCGGAGGGTAGGCAGAGAAAAAAATAAAACGCCCCCAAAAGGACACGCCGATAGTAATTAAGCAATCTATGCGTGTGGTTTCGAGCACATAGACTGTGGATGGGGTGTGGGTTGGTTTAAAGGGTGAGATGGATTGAGGATAGCTGATGAGTGAAATCGAAAAATCGATTTATGAGACGGGGGCAGGTCGCGTTTCTCCACGGCAGGTACGCGTCTTTTTTAACCCCCACAGCGTACGTACGCTATTCTCTCTAACCGGGCGGTGTGCGTGTTTTGCGCGCTGCGAACGCACTGAGAAAAAGCGTCTTGTTTTTTCGCGCCGTTTTCCCACCGCCGCCAGCACCCCGCGCAACCCGTATATAAGTATGCGTGTATGTTTGTTTAAAACGTGTGCTCGCGAATTGCGCTAAATGCTTGCGAATACAGTGAGATCCACGCAAATCACGTACTTATCACCAGTATAAGCTGCATGCATGCGCGCGCTCATCACCGAGTGTTTTTGAGCGATTTACACCTGCGCCACGACACTATCTGTATGACAAACGCAAATAAATCTATCAATTATCTACATATCCATCTCCCTCCTTCGCTTCCTCACTATCTTGTTTGCTCTCGCTCTGCCTATCGAGCTTTGCAAATAGTGTGTTTGAGTATGGCGATTTGAATCAGGCCTTTGGCAGTATCGTGCGTCTTGCGAGACAATGCCAGCGGTTGTTACGCGCACGCGGACCGTGCTTTAATCGTAATGCTAAGTGGATTACACAAGCACGATAATGACTAACGACATAACATGGTGAAGGTCAGGGTTTAACCGCATCGCCAGCCACATGGTGTACGCTTCCGCACGGCCGAGATTTTCTTTTCAGAGTCGCACAAACGAACGATAGCTACGGGCTACGATTATGTGATATACGCAAGAAAACTAGCATCGTCTTAATTTTCTATTCAGTTTCATAATCAACGTACTTCCTTACACATCTAACCTCACATAAAAAAAAAGTGAAGGAATGTTTTCTGTAAAATTAAATTGCATGGGCTTCCAACGAACGTTGTTACAGTTATGATGAGTCTTATTTGAAGTAGCCTCGTAATACTTTGGCATCGATAAATATCGATTTATCGATTTACATAGGAAGGCGTATTGAGGTGCAAATGAGGTGAGCCAACACAAAAATGATGATTAGGCCACAATTTGTTACAAATAACACTAGTTACAGGCACATAAAATTGAATATCTATAGATCGATGGCAGAAAATATCGATGGAAATGAATATTGATATTTCACCATCTGCCATGTCCAATTATATGGCAACGGAGCACAGGGATGGACTTACGACGAAGCCTTGCGATAATCTGGACAAAAAACAATATTGTAAGATATTTATAATCGTATAAGATTCTAATTATAGGACTCTCCACCCACGATTTACATTTCATTACAATATTTCATTTCTCATTCGCGTTAGACACATTCCGCGTAACGCAGGTTAATTTACAAAAGGTACCTAAACTAACAAATGGACCTACAAATTTTTCCGTTTTAGACAGGATTCTTTATGTTTCACAATAACTAACTTACCTAATCCATACCTAAACTAACTTACTAATGGTCACTATTGTGTTCGCGGACCTTTCAACACCAGTTTCCGAAACTGTGCACATTTCATGGTCCATCGAACCGGATACTAACTTCGATAAGTATCGATATATAGAAATTTTTGACATCCTAATAAACTAACCGCCATTTGCTTGTAATTATAACAAGCCCCTTTGTGATATCATAGTTACGACTTTCGTTTAGGAAAGTATAAAACTTTGATTTTTCCTTGAATGGAAAAAAAATTAGAAATCCATTTGATAACAGCACAGAATAGCATTAGATTTCTAAGATTTACCATGCTACGTCTATGATCTGCATCCTGTATCCAAATTCGTACTAATCCCTTTTTCCCATCGGAAACCGCTTCTACGGATTCACTTATCTCTTCTATCCCCTCACCACATACTTTCTGAGAATCTCTCATACCCACTCTTCAGGTACCACTTCTCAACAAATGGTCTCATCCAATAAGAAGCTCGAACCTTTTCGGGCCACCTT
Source organism: Weissflogia rhopalogaster (assembly GCA_019419845.2). Taxonomy (NCBI): domain Eukaryota; kingdom Metazoa; phylum Arthropoda; class Insecta; order Coleoptera; family Staphylinidae; genus Weissflogia; species Weissflogia rhopalogaster. The sequence continues at coordinate 2,819,038 of WSZQ02000008.1, forward strand.
CCAGCTTCCCCTATATAAACCCAAATCCTACACATCCAGTCTGTTTTGCCGAGTCTTCTTTAATCAATCTATTTTTCTACTATGATAACTCATGTTCTTGTGCTGTATTAAGTGTTTACAAGTTGCAAGTTGATTTGTGATAATTAAACTGTTGTTAATAAAATTTCAAATATCACAGGTATTTAAAAGATACACAAATCCGTAGCAATTTACAATATCAGTTTAACACTAATATTAAACTGAAATTCTTTATTTAGATAACAAATTTGATTAAACTTTAAACCAACAATAATTAAAGGTCAAAAATTTTACGTATGAAACTAGTTTAATAAATATTATTAACGTAAATCACAATCATTATTAAACTTGTCACTTCGAAATATCTCAAAGTTAAAACAACCAGTTGGTTAAGTCAACAAAAAATAATATCGAAAAAATCATCAACGTCATCCATCAGCCGTAATCATAAACAATTTAGCAACGCACTCACAATCAGCCGATAGAACGATAAAAACCGCCAACGAGGCTGTAAAGCGTTTCAAATCGTTTGTCGGGAAGCACGCACCGCAAGTAGCTGATAAAATTTGACGAATTTTATCTCACCGCCCCACGTTAAACATTAATGACGTCCATTATCATATTGCGTTCTATTTTATTGTCCTATAAATACAAAATTAGATAAAACTAGTTTTAGTCCGGGATGATTTACAAGGAAGAGGCATTATTTTTCTATAGATGGATTTTTCTTCAAAGTAATATCAACTTAAATTTGTTTTCAATCAGGTTGAAAAAATTTGAAAGTTGAGAAAAAGTAGCCCCAAAACAAAATTAGAACCAAACGCTTTATAAAGAATGTTTCAAAGCAAACTTGAAACGACATCGAAAACTATTAGAACATGAAACAAATTCACAAGTACTCTACAAAATTCCGGAATACATACTTGACATTAACATATCCGCCTAATGAATTGCAAAAAAAAAATCATCGTCATCGCGCATTATCGCTGTCAACCTGTAAAAAAAAAACGACGCGTCTCGGCGTTTGTGCAAACACGCACGTAATCTAAAATTAATCGAGATAAAAATAGTTGCATATCGTCCGACACGCCGCCAACCACTACCACCGTCGCCGTGGTCGGCGCCGTCGACGAGTGTCAACCCGAACAAAACTCTCTATATGTACAAATTATGCGATTGAAGGCCTTTGCCTCCAAGCGCCGACCACCGCGTCGCACCGCGTTCATGGCGCGTTTGCGGCTAACGGCCGCCGCGCCACCATCCAACCGCCACCATCGGTGCCACCGCCGCCGCCCCTGCACGACAAACCTATTTTTAACGTAACGACGAACGCCTTTCTAGGTTATGCGCATTCGTACCACTCACTCGCAATTCGGCCTAGCGGCGACACGAATTTCACGCCGAATGATGCACACCGGAACCGTTTTTATGCGTTCAACTGCATGAAATTAAAAGAAATGCGAAAAAAAAGCAACCTCACACACGCAGATCATGTTTGCCTGCGTGGAGTAGGGCTGGCGACATGCATTTCGAATGACATTCGTACGAACAAATGCAGGCGCTACCGCTTTAATTAGATTCATTTCGCGGTGGTGGGCTACACACAAAGCGATGACCTAGTGATGCATATGTAATGGAGATTTGTTTGTGTTTGTATGTGTATGTATATACGTATGTAAGTATGTGAATGTGTATGCAAATGAGTGTCTATGTGTGTGTAGAAGATCACAGGCACCTCTGGCGGAGCAAAACTACGTGTGTGTGGAACTGTATACATACACGATGTGGACACGTGTATTTACGCAGTATCTTCGCCCTAGTGTATGTGAAGTGGGCGGGGATGAAAGTAATGACGTCGCGAAATAAAAGCTAGAAAAGCACATATCATTCCGCGGTGGGGAATGAAGATAGTTCGCAAGGGTGATAGTTTTCGAGGAGGATTGCTTAGCGACATGCATGCGTATTCGCCGCATTGTTTCGCGTAATCATTTCGGGCAAGTGGAAGAGAGGGAGGGCGGCAAGGCAAGTCAGGCAATGGAGGCAGCCATGTTGCGCGAGTTGTGCGCGTGCATGCGCCTCCGTACGCATGTATATGTATGTTATGTGTGTGTATGTATGCCGAATGCGTATGTATAATAAATGTGGATGTGTACTATATGTGTGTGGCACACATACGATGTACACTCACACGACACCGCTGGAGACGTAGAGCTCGTGCAGCCGAGCGACGTCACTCCGCATTCGACGAACGGGATCGCGAGCTCGTACGCTCACCCATACATTCGTACGAGGTGCACAAGCTGGGAGGTTGAACGAGAGGAACGTCAGGGATCGGATGGCTTTGCCTGGCGGTGTGAAAGCGAAGGGTTATGGGTTAGGGATGTGAGGCCATAAATACAATGTGAACTAGCCGCACTGCTACTTACTGCAGATTTTCATGCCGCCAAGCGGTGGATTCAGCGGCTGCTTGTTGCCCTCGGCGAAGGACGTGGTCCTTGGACGGCCGCTCATCGCTGCGGCTCGCTACTAGCTCCTGTGTACACCACCACGAATACGCACGCACTTACAGAAACACCAAGAAAATCTTCAGGCCTCCAGCACGCTGCACGAGGATTTCACGGATTCGTAATCCCTCTTTCGGTACACGGAAAACGCTGGCGGGTCTCGCGCACCGTGTCTCACATTGCACCACGCGTCGACGTCGTCACACCACCTTCTGCAACCGCCCGCCGTTCAGGTAGGCACGCACTCGTCGCACTCCTCTCTGTCCACGCAATCAAACACCCCGCGCACTACTCGCTGCTGGAGCCACTCGTCGTCGCCGTCGTAAGGCGCGCGAGCTCGCCTACCGTCTCGCTCACTGTGTAAGTGTGTCGGTGTGTAGAGTGTGGATGTGGGTTGTATGCAGCTGTAGGTATATGCCTTGCGTGTAGGATGTCGATGTGTGCGTGTGGCCGCGCTGCGCTCTCTTCCGACTTGGCTCGGGCGTACGTCGTCGTCGCACCGCTGCGCCGATCCGTTTTTCACGCGTATCTCGCCGCCGTTTGCTCGTTGCACGCTGCGCACTGTCGAGGGGCGCGCATCACACGCTGCTCTGCGTTGTGTCGTCGGCTCGCACGTCGTCTTCGTCAGCGTACGCACCAGCACCGCATACTTCGCAGCGGAACCTGACTTACACCATTTTCGCCGTGTGTCCGCGGCGGGGCTTCACCTCAGCGCTGCTGCTGCTGCCGCCTGCCGCTGCTGCACAGATGCTCAGACATTGACCCGTTCGTGCACGTTCGTTGGCCAATCAACGCCGCGCTTCGCTCTGGCGGCGGCGCCCGAACTAGGCGGTGCCGCGCCGGTCAACTTCTTCATTCTTCAGCGGCACACTCAGCGACATCTATTGCTCATCCATTACACTAAATGACTTATATTTTTGATCTTGACTATAGGCAACCAAAATTACAACTAATTAAATACTTTGAAATGTTAAAGTAGAACTGCTTTGTGTTTAAAAACGTAAAACCAATTTTAAAAATTAAACCAATTTAAAACAATGATTATTTATAGATAATACTTTCACACATTTATTCAAATTGTATTTTCGACCCACAATAATCAATATATACTGACAGATACAAGCAAAAAGTTGAGGAAGGCACCTAAAAGGCGTAGGCGGCATTTTTTAACAAAAACAAAGTCAAATACTTCACAAACAATTTTTCTGCCCTCTTTCGCAATACGAAACGGCGAAACTAATAAGAATCTCGTTAAAAAAAAATAACGAAACATAAAAAGGTACCGAAGTTACAAGTTTATTTAACAACTGGATACATTCTCTCGCTTCCGCTCCGAGGATTTTCATTTTTTACTGCTCGTGTCGTCCGTTTACGTTTTGAAAGCACAGTTTTTTGTTTAGGTATTTACACGCTCATAATAGCAATTATTAAATAGATAAAAAAAAAAAATAAAACATAACAGTAATAAATCGATATTCAAAGACGATAATAGCATTATAAAATAAAAACAAAGAGTGCGTTTACGCAGTACAATGAGACTTTGGCGTCGTTCGAAGAAATGATTTTTGTTCAATTGTTTAGCAAAATAAAAGATTGATGTTTGATAACGTAGCTTAAAATTAACCAAAACGACGAGTATTGGGATCGTCGCATAAAAAACTAAAACTTAATTAACAAGTTTAGAGAAAACTTGGTGAGAATAAAAAATACAGACGAATTCAATTACGCTAGTATAAATAGAGAAATCGATAATTCAACCATCAACTATTCGAGAAATATATATATGTGACCATCGATAAACTGCTCTCGGTGTTCTTCTGCGCCGAGAGCCCTCGAGAAATCATAACAAAAACGTAGCTTATTCGATAACTATCTAAATATAAAATGAATTGATACTTGTTTATGTGTTTATGTATATCATACAGATATCCCTGAATTCTTTCAATATTTTGCAATATCTTCTTTTCTTCTCCTGCTCTGCAATATGCTTATGTCGTGCGTGAACGCCTAGTCAAATCGTCGCGCTTTAAAATTCAAAAAACGTGTATAAAGGGGTAACTGCGCACGATATAAATAATTTACTCTTATTTGGCGACAAATATTGTCAGTGCGACGACTTGACTACACGCAGCCAACCCATTTTCCTCACAAAACAACAATATAATAATAATTTGATTATTGAGAGAGAACATTGACGAATTTCGCTACTAGCACATGTGGTTTTCTGTTTTTTTTTTAGTTTTTCGACTGTTCTACTGAAGCACACACCTTTTACACCGTTTTGCATCCTAGTCTACTTTTTTTTTGTTATTTTTCTTTTTCAATATAAATATCAATTGTTTTGTATGATTTTTGCATCATATTTTTGTTTATCTTTTAAATATATTTGTATATAATAATATAATCATCTCTATTTGTTTTCTGTTATTTTTTGGTTTACTATACAACATTATTAATAAACTAATTAAATATATATAATACAAATGTTCCCTTTTGTGTAATCTTCACATTATGTAACAATATGTATACTTATCAAACGTATTTCGCATTACGATAGGATTTTTTTTTTGCTTCATACACGTTGTATTTTCAATGTGTATTTCTTCGCCGTGTATTAACCGATGTAAGTTTTCTAGTGTTTCTTTTTTTGATTTTGTAGAATTTTCTTTGACTTATATTTTGGTTGAATGTATTCGATTAAATGCCATGTGATAATGTGGATACGATCATGTAAATGCGTGTGTGTCCATCGATTGGGTCTTCAGCGTATAAAATTATTGAGGTTTTTGGTCAATGTGTTTGCGGTGTTTCTCTCACTTTCACGTTTTTTTGTTCCTCTTTTTGATAGGCGAATAAATACGTGAGGTTTTGCGTGCGTTTTTTGATGCTATCGATTTTGTTTGATTCAGCACGGTTTTAACTCGGATTTTTAATGATGCGCTTCTGCCGAAAGTCGTACACTCTCCGACAGAAAAAGACGAGATCGGCGGAGGTGCCCAGCGTTGAGGGGGGTTGCCGATGAATGCGGGGGTATGGATCCGGTTGCGGTATGCACGGCCCCGTGTCCTCCATTCCAGCTTCTATCCTCCGCAAATCTTTACGATATCTGAAAATAATTGATGCGTGCTGATTTAGTATCATTGTATTGAGGTTAGGTCAAGTTATTTGGAGGTTAAATGTGAATAAGATAGGAGAAATTTAATTCGGTCACATTTAACGGAATCAAATTTGTTTGAGTAGGTTTATGTTGATATAAAATAAAACAATAATGATAAAAACATGGTTAAATTGGACTAAGGTTCAGAAAATATAGGTTAGTTTCATTACTTTAAGGTTTGATCAAAATATTTTGAGGTTATTGATATGATCAAATATAAACAAAAACATGGGAGTTTTACGCCTGTGGGGAAAGTATAGGCAAAGGTCAAATAGTTTTTGACAACTGTTTGACGGCATGTTACTCTATTCAGTTAATCTATATAATTAATGGACACTTGTTCTATTTCATTTTTCGCATCAATGAACTTTCTTATGGGGTTTACCTTGTACATATGTAAAATGTCGATTGTCACTATCGATCAAATTTTCCTAGTATGAATGCGTTATTCGTGGTCTATATATATCTAGTTTATCTAGTTAATGTATATTATATGTGTCTATACATTTAGGTTATATAGTTAAAGGTCAATGGAATTTTAATTCGTTCATTAGGTTAGGATACAATATCAGGTTAGAACAGGCGATATGTGAGCGTAATCGTAATCAAATCGTCAGATTATGATGGAAATAAATGATAGTTCTATTGAATTGAATGATTGGATCGGAATACTTAAGAGAAAACCTCATTTATCAGGTCATACAAATCACTTTTGAAAATATTCTCAATCTAACAATATTTACGAAATTATAGCTCATAAAATAGCTAATAAAATATTTAGTATTCTTATATTTACCCAACTTTAAATGCGTTTTCTTGAAATATCGTTTTTCGACTTTGCTTGCACGATTTAGAAAATTGTACTGAACCGATTTGTCTGTATGATGGCTCCTTTTGTAGATAATTTAATTTTCTAGAATAAGACGTCAAGAGAGATTTTGAGAAATAAAATATATTCACATTTTTTCGTATTTTTAAATCGTAAACGTTTTACTGACAACTCGACGTTATAGCAAGTTTTACAAACTCTGCAATTTTTTTTGTTGTTTTCGTTTCCGATCAAAATTAAGTGTACCCTGCTGAGGAATTCAAAAAGCGAGTCTGTATTTCAATGGTATCCGCTTTTATCTCGAATAACGCTTTCTTAATAATATATATATTAAATCGCCATACAAATGTCGGAGCTTTTGAGATCTGGTAGAAAAAGTGCAAATCATGCATTTCTGACCTGGCAAACGAGGTCTTTTCTAAGATAAAAATGAATTCTTTTTGATATTTAATTGTATCAAAAAAATGCAAATTACATTACCTGCAATACTCATTATAAGTAAGTACGTAGCACTTGTCCTCAATACAAGCGACACTATTGGAGTCTTTATGCCGGGACGCAAACACCTCATCCGGCTGATCGACGGGTCGCCGGCCTTGCTCCGTATGCTCAGGCCGGTAATACCACAGCAACGACATCATCATCTCGCCTGCAAGTGCACACCAAAACACAATCACATACATGTTTTACCATGGTATCACGGTGGCGTCGAGTAATGTTGTCACCTACCATCGTCAGGGTTCTCCCACAGCGCGGCAATTTTGGCAACGAAGGGAAGCTCGTTTTTCCGCTGGCCGGCCTTCAGCAGGACGCAGTCGCGCGGCTCAATGATATCACCTTCTTCGTGCACCATCGCCGGATAACATTTTCGCATGACGGTCGCCTCGTCGCTCTGCCGATAAGCAAAAACACAATAAGTCCGTCGCACGTGTATGCGTTACACCACAAAAGCGCGTATTTGTCTCCGTTGAGTAATTAGTTCAAGGCGAGCACCGCCGATTTAAATTCATATGCAATCAACGTCTGACGGGGCAGGCAGTGCTCGGCCTTGAAGAACACCGGCATAAATTAAAACATCACGCGGCGTAATTGTAGCGAAAGAGCTTAAAGAGTTGGCCTGTAAAAGACGTAAATTGATGATTTTGGTACTCACGTTTAGGAATACTTTGCCATCGAAGGCGTCGCCATGCCATCGCCATCCGTTCGACCAGCGTAGTTGTTGGGCAGATCTCCGATGTAGTCGTGGTATAGTCTGTGGCACTTGCTTCGGTTTGCTATTGCGACGCATCGCCACCTTACTCCCTTTCGCCACCTTCACCGTTGGTTTCTTCGCTGCACGTTCACTAGTTGTTGTCGTCCCCTTAGTTACTACCCCCGCCTTGGCGGGAACCACTTCCGTCACTCTATGCGTTCGTAAATTATGCACCACACTCTCGATAGTTCTATCCACATTGTTCTGTTTGCAATTGGCGACCATCGCGGTGGTCTTCTTTAAGGTTTTCTTCCCGTTCGGCTCCTTGTTCTCTATGAGTTCGCGATCCACCACAGTATGCGTCTTCGCCGATGTCTCTTTGACACCGTTGGCTCTCGGGTTTTTCGCACTTGTGGGCACATTTCCGTCACTGAGCGGCTTCACAACACTGTTCAGCTTGCGTTTGTTGCTCCTCTTGATTCTAATCAGCACCCCGTTGACCGTCCTTGTTTCCGTTATCAGCTTCCGCTTGCCGTTGTTAATTTTAACGACATTCTGCGTCTTCTTAATCAGATCCTTGTAGCTTCCGTTGGGTTTGTCCAGTCGGGTTTTTTTTGTAGGCGACACAGCCGCCGGCTCTGCTTTCTTGGTGATTGAACACTTGCGCTTCATATTCTTCACTTTCACATTTTCGGCGACCGTCTTTTGGCACGGCAGCAGCAGCTCTTCGTCGACAGGGGGCGCAGGCGCTGGAAGTGTCGTTGGAACTGGGGAGGGTGGCGGCGAGAGAGGAGATACCATTTCATGGGGTTCACAGGCTTTGGTTTCGGCGAGCGGAGGTGGTGGGGGCGATGGTAGCGTAGTTTCATGCTTATTAGGCGGCGTCTCGGGTTTCTCGCATTTTATGCTATTTTCGTGCTCGACGACAATCACGTCGCATTTCTTCTCCGGGACTTTCTCCACGATGGTCTTTTTCACTTCCGGCGATTCCACCTCACGCTTGACGTTTTCTAAAATCGTGGGCGCGATATTCACGACGGTGTTGTCTTTTAGGGGCGATGGTGTTGTTCGCTGGCACATCAGTAACATGGTGTTGTGTTGGTTCTGAGCGATGGTATTCCGCACCATGGCTTTACCTATACGCGCCTTTCGTCGTTGCTCTCCGTTGTGACACGTGGCAGCCGGTTCCGGCGATGGTTCCTGTTTGGGAGGTGGCACCGTAGGCGGTGGGGCCTGATAGGTGGCGCCCGCAGGTGACGGTGGCGGTGGCATACCAGCACTACCACGCGCCGGACTCGGTGGACCCGTCGCACTCGCCGGCTCTAGTGGCAGCGCGAGCGCTACCGGCGGCAACGGCATCGATTCTTTGGCAATGGCGATGTTCGACCTCTTACTATCTCCAGCAAGAGGTCCAGTATGTACGTTTTTTGGACACGACTGCATTGGACATGGGCACGTTTGATATGTGGCATCTACACCATTTAGAAACACAGAAAGAGGACCTATGTTAGGAGCACTCCAACAAAACAAAAGAGAAAAACAAACTCACTAATATAGTTGAGTGGTCGCTGCGTGTAGCAAGTTGGCGCTGGGCCAAATCCTTGATAGTAGTGCGATGGTGGCGGGTAGGTCTCGATCAAGGTGGGCGGCGGTGGGCCCGGATATGGCTCCATCAACGTCGGGGGCGGTGGGCCCGTCGACGACGACTGATAGCTGCCGCTCGACGTGCTCGTTGCAGTTACCACCTGAGGGAAAACGATTACCGGCATTGTGGTCCATAGCATTCGCATCGCTCGCACGAATAAAGGGCATTCGCTCACCTGTTGATTGGCGTTGGGGGGTTGGCCGTAGAGATCCGGCGATGTCGCCGGGTAGTACGGCGGTCCGGGCGGCACATACCTGCGGAACATCGCGTACTTGTGCGGCGGAAACGAGGTGTAGCACATGTCGTGCGGATGCGGGTACGCGGCGGGGCCGGGCGGAGGTGGTGGCTGTGGCGAACCGTAATACTGCGGCGGGTAGGTGCCATACGCTGAGTAGGCACCATGCGGAGGTGGTGGCGGGTAGTGGTGATTGAGGCGGTGATATGCTGGTGGCAGCGACTGAGGCTGCTGGGCAGCTAGTGTCTCCTTCGCTGTCGTCACCGATGTAATTATCACCTAGATATTACAAGAAGTCTTAAGAACCATGACACGGACTGTAAAACAGATATGGACGTAGGAAGCCTCCTCCTGCATTTAATAAGATGCCCGAATTTGGTTCTTAATAAGAAAAATTTAATAAATACATTAATTTAGACTGGAAATCATCAGCTGATGTTGGTAGTTCTTTAAACAATCATAACTGAGTTAATATCGTTTTAGTTTAGCTTCCCTAGAATTGCGAAAACTTTAATCGATCGTGCTGTGTCCGTCCCCAAAGTAGGTTCAGGTTCTTTACGGTCCTAATTATGAGTTTTAGGAGGATCTCGGAGGATCAATTATGCCAACATGTCTGTCTGGTAGTCTTAGTCGCTTCTAGAATAGGCCTTAGTTAATAGGCCCGTTGAGTCTCCTTAAACCACACGATTGCATATGGTAGGTATCGTTTAGATATCCCCAGGGAATTCTTGACCCCTATTCAGGCCATGTTACAGGAAGTTTGTGTAACAACCACAGAAAGGATTGTAAAACATGACCTCCTTTGTAGCTGGGGTGATTGGATAATGCGGTTCTTCATAAGACTAATTTAAGAAATACATTTATTCAGACCATAAACAAACATCTGTTTGTATTGGTAGTTATTTGGAACAAATATTATCAATCATAACTGATTTAGCATCACCCTTCTCAATAAATTGCGAGAACCTGTATCTACTGTGGTGTGACACCGCAGTTGGTCCAAGTTCTCCACGGTGCTAGTTATAAGTTTAAGGAAGTCCCAGAAGATCAATTATATCCACAAAACTGTCTGGTAGTCATGGAACACTTCTAGAATGCACCTAACACGTTTAAGTCTCCTTAAAACATTTGATTGCCTATATTAGATGATACAAATCTTCAATGAAAGATTATTCCACGTCCTCTATTCACGTTTACAAAAATATGAACCATTCTTGAACATCAAATCTAATTTATAAACACTGATTCCTTATTTCTTAGTCGGATTTAATTTACCCGCTGTGGTACAAACGTCTACATAATAAAAATGCTTCCTACCTCACTATCCGAAGAATCCCCAGCCGAACTAGGCGGTGGCGGCTGATGGAGTGGCGGCGTCGAGGTGGGCGATGTGTCAGAGAGTGGCACCGACTTGCCGCCGCTGAGCGTCGGCGGCGGTGCTTGGGAATGTCCGTGTACGCTTATCAACGGACCAGCCGGTTGATAATACCCTGCAACCAGAGAGGAGCACATTTAGAAAGTGCTGTTGTGTGCGCCGCATTTGTTCGCCTGCCAGCGAAACACATTGAAATGGTAATCGCTCATCGCCGTCGAAGGAGGTCGAAAGAGAGCAGAGTCGAGGCGCATTCGGGAAAGAGAGCCAAGAACACGTCCGCATTGCCGTCATTTGTTGGCCACGGCGAGCCACACACATATTATTGTGCTGCAGCATCCAAATCATTTGTAATATAATCTTATAATTGTATATTCCAACAGTAGTTTATTGCCAGCAAATATTGATATACCACTTTCTAAAAAAATCTAGAAAACTACTTCCACCCTTTTCAAGGCCATTTTGTTCCTTTTTTTGTCAGGTTTATGGAATTCTTTGTAAAGTACAGGTTTAGACTGATATATCCAAGTTTTATTGAAATTTAATCTTAATATGATGATACCTAGAAGTAATTTGGGAAAATAACATGAAGACCATTGTTTATTTAATTTAGGACTGCCTTTAATTTCAGATAAATGCAGTTAATAACTGTATCTATCCCTAATCAAGAATCTGGGGTTCAAGAGATTTCCAAATTCTGAAAGTACTGGATTCCCAACAAACTTACATAGCGGTCATCCAAATCTAGGAGGATGCCCAGAAACATTGCGGAAAATCATGAAATGAGATGTTAGAACATACTAGATTATTATTATTATTACCATATTAGATTAGTTACTGGACACTCGCCCGCCTCGTAAGCATCCCCAGTTGTGCCTCCTTCTTCCCTTCTCCTTTACAATCGCGGACACTCTGGCACCCCCTCTCCCTTCTCTCCTAACCACCCTACGATTACATTGCCTTCCTCTCACATACTTCTCGCCCATTCTTGATTCATTTCCATGCATTCCCTGCTAATGCTCCCAAGTATCCCATCCATACTTTCCATCCTCTCTCTTCCGAACCACACCTTGTACGTGCCAGGGTCAATTTTTCCGTCGCTCCTTTTTCTATGCAGCCAATATATTCCGGTTTCCTCCCACAGTTTGTACTGCCTAATGCGACTATGCCTAATTTGCTCCTCTAGTTTCAGGATTCTCACCCTCGTTACCCCTTCTACCGATCCCTTTTCTCCCAAAACTGCCTCACCGCCGGCGCCGTCTCCGATAACTCGCCCGCCTCATACACTTTCTTCTCTTTCGCCCCCATGCATTCTCCCTAGCACTCAATTCTGTCATCCAAACCTGCCCCACCAAACGCTCTTCTCCCATTCTCACTAGTCTTTCCTAATACCTTATTACTCAACGTTTAGCCTCTCATGCTACACTCATTCTTCCGGTTTCCCGAAGATCTTGGTAAACTAAAGGATTCAGTGATGGAAGTGATCAGAAAGGTAATCAACAAAAACCAAAGGAACGAAGAGTATTTTAGTGAAACTTTAAGATAATTAGAGTGGGGAAGCCCAGTTGGTAAGCCGGCTTCTTTCCAGTCGGAAATTCTGAGGTTGCCACTATCACGTCTTCGCGCTCCAGAAATCGTTAGTTTCTTTTGCCATTTGGAAAGCAAGAAAATAAACAGTTTGATACCCTTAGTAAAAGTTGAAGCATACATAAATAATGTTAAATATAACTCGCAATTATTGATATAGCAATAAAACAGAATATGTTTCTAAACTTCTATGGGATAAATAATAAAGTGTATCTACACGCACTCAGTTTTGTAGTCGTAATTTATATTCAGACGTTATCGCAAATCTGAATATCATTTTATAATTTCATGTTACAGTTACGTGAACACAGCTCACTCATCTGCCGGCCATCCCCACCGTCACCAACCCAGTTACGACCGTACTGTGGTGGCATGCTGGCAGCCAAAGAGATAAAATCTGCCGTAAATATGGGTCAACGCGTCTGATTGTCGCGGTGCGCGATAGTGATGATGGCCAAACAGCGGTGATTTTAACTCGACAAGAATGAAATTACGATGTTCCGCTTGCACACTCGTTTTCTTTTTCCACAACGATTTCTCTCTAGAGACACTCACATACACCTCCAACAAAGACAACCACGAACACCTTTCAATCAAGGAACCTCATTTAGCGGGTCAAAAAATCTTTTTTTTTGGATACACTTTATAAAACTAGTAAAAAATTCATAGCGTCCAATAAGTCCCTCCGAATAAAATGTGATTAGTTATTTTTAGTCTCCAGCCAATTAACTAGCCATCACCTAAAATCCAACAACGCAACCACATGATCACCGGTTTCGGCGATCATTTTAATCGATAATTTATGCATGGCACGCAGGTAAACACAAAACTATCCGGTCACAACGTAAATTGCCCGTAAAATATTTGTGTAATTAATTTAATGACGCGTGAAGCGTTGATAAAAATAAAACGTAATTAATGTGCGTTCCCTCACCATACATCGAAAAAATGAACTCACTCGCAGACAATTTCCAATATATTGTCATTTTTTTGGTAATATGCGAGTACAGAAAAACTTTCCCAATTCAGTGATTTCCTTCAAGTTGCAGGAAGACGTACATTTCGTTTGCAGGTTGTATTTTTAGCGCTACCCTCAAAACGTCAGAGTTGATTTCGGACGAACGCGATTACTACTACGACTACGACCCAATGGTGATATTTGTTGGGGGTTGGTTCGAGGTGGTTGGTGGCGTTTGCCAGCAAACCCTCGGCGAACAAAGCGGACGCACGGTGGCGGCGGGCGACGCCGCGCCGGCCACGAAGCGAGCAGCGTCGTAAGTCCGGAAATGGGTCACGGACTGCGGAAAGGTCGTCCTACTTGTCCGCTGCGCGATTCTAACACACTCATTTAGATACTTAATAGGCTACGGTGTAAGAATTCAATTTATTGCCATCGATAGCGAAGCAAGCGCGCTTTGCGCCATGTGCAAGCATTTAAAACAACTTTCATCCATGACAGAAAAAAGCAAGCTGGAATGGTTTTCAGAAAACATTATCCGATAAGGATATATACGACAGTTTTCTAATAAAGTTTTGCTATATTCATTTAAGTTTGTGTACTGTAAATTAACACAATATTAAATTTGATATTAGCTTAATCGTTTTTCTTTTCAAAATGAGTATAAGGCAGTAATATTAATACGTATTTCAATATTGATATAAATTAACACATAATGTAATAAAATCTCATTCTAAAGAGAATTATGCTTGAAATTTAGATGTACTCAAAAGTTATTATAACTTCCGTTTAACGACATTTGCACAATTAATATTAGATGCGTTCACGCGTTTTAACGAAATTATTACCCCGCGAGTTATAAGTTCACGGGACCTTATTTAAAAGGCTTTATTGACTTAACCTGCACATAAAGTTCGACACGCCGACAACCTATAAATAAGACGTGATATGTGTTCTCTCTACATGTAGAAAGACGATTTACTTGTTAGAATTCTCGGTAAAATGATTTTATTTTAAGTTATCTTAGCAGACGAAGCACACGAAAATGAGGGCTTTGGTGAGGAAGGGTAGCCGCCTGTCGCATACGCAATGTATATAATTTATCACTTTGTGTTTTTTTTAATTTTTATGGCGTTTACCAATCATTGCACGGCACGCGTAATATTGACCGCGCAGATTGCACAACATCTACCATTGCCATGACTATCAGGTTGTGCTATGGCATTTCATATTGTCTTGGTCTTAAATTCAATCACAGTTAAATAATGTTTAAACTGGGGCTACTCAACCCTTCGATCGCATTTTATCAGTCGATCTCGGTGTAATTTTAGGCAGATCTTCAGTCTGCTTTCAGTGTGTATTAAGTAACAAATTTTGTTTGTTTTCTCTGTAATCAGTGGTTCAGCAAAAGTTATTTCTTATGCAATTTCTTGAATTATTCGATTACGTAAAACGTTTTTTTCTGATAGAGGAGATAGTTATGTGCAGTTAACTAACAAAGAGTGATTACTGGACTTATAATTTTTGTGACGAACTTTATCGGTTCTGATAAGTTCCATTACAGTCATTCATCGACTAGTTGAAACAAAATTTCAAAGACCTAAACTTTACCCACGCATGTACATCGCCAAATATGTGAAAACATATCCTTACAATTGACCCAAAACAAAACACACTCCATACATCCCAATATAATGTTAACACTTTAAAATACGACAGTTTTTATAAATAATCAAAAGATATAGTCACTTTGTTTAAAATAAATTTTAAAATGTTAAACATCTGTACGAAGCAAAAGTGATATGCCCTTCAATGCACATGCATGAATTCTCAGAATTCAGAACTCAGAATTCTTCACGTTCACGAGTTATTTAAATTTTCCGTTTTCCTGGTTCATTCCAAATCCATCATCTACACCAGCCGGCTACTGCTGCGGCATTGTATGAGCAATTCGCATGGCGAAAGAAGCGCGCGAATTACGCGCACATTTTTTTGCGGTTTCAAGCTTCAATTTCGCCCGACCGCACACACTAATGCGACCGGCAGCCGTGAACTGCCGTTTCATAAGCGCTGCGAATTGCGTCGGCTCTATCTCGATGTTTTGTCCGCGTTGTTTTTTTTTTTTGCACTGTATTATTATTTCGGCGTTTGCGAACTGCGCAACCTTCACAGATGCCATTGACTGCCCCAACACGGGTTGTAATAATTATGAAACAATCTCTACACCAATGTCCCGAAAAAAGGTTATTATCTTATGAGACTTGCAACATACAAAACTTGATTTAATCAAATACTTTTACAACCATATTCAAATTTCATATGAAAATACGTGTTGAACAATGAGTTGAATGATAATTATTATAAAAAACCTAGAGGTTTGCGATACTGAAATGTAAAAATTATTCATCAGGACTTGAAAAAAATATAACATTATTACGAGTTTAACTTATTTTAGAGCAATTTGAATATAAAAACTGAAATACTAATCTGATGTTATTCTATTTTATTACAAAACCTTCATTAATATTCAGCAAACAGTCATAAAATCGGTGTGTTATCAGTGTTGTAAATATATTCTTGTATTGCATTTGGTTTCATTTTAATTTTCATATTTTATTAGGGAGGCATACATTATTTCATAACTATCAACCCAGC
>WSZQ02000008.1:2842215-2859710 GCA_019419845.2 Weissflogia rhopalogaster
ATCGAGGCTCAATGGTCTAGGGGTATGATTCTCGCTTTGGGTGCGAGAGGTCCCGGGTTCAAATCCCGGTTGAGCCCACCATTTTCTTTTCTCTTGCTTCTCTTTTTTCCCATTACTCGCAGACACAATTATTCCCCACGGCGCCTTTTGTGCCATCCGACACCGGATCCGCGCAATTTGAACGATCCGTGCATATCGCGATTGAATGGGGCGGCGGCGTTTCGCAAGGATCGCGCCGCTCGCTTTGCGAATCCGACACTCTTCCGGTTGCACGCGCGGCATGATTATCTCTGCGTGCGTTAATCAGCGGGCGCAACAATGTCGGGGCACACCTCCGCAGTGCCTGAACCACCATGCCAACCAAAGAGAGTAAGGAGCCGACAAGTCGCTAGCGATGCGTCGGACGGATAAAAAATTATACACATAATAACCGCGACGAACAATAAATCCGGCATTTACGCCAACAAAACACGACGCTGTCGAGGAATTTCATAAATCAATTCCGTTTGGCAGAATGCATGCGCATTCTAAGCATCGGCAACTATCATCGCGTTGGGAATGCTTTATTCAAGGGATTTATTAAAACGTTATTATGGGGCCGCGATTACAATACATTCTTGAGGATGCGACTGGCGTCCGACGCATATATCACCGTACCTGACAAATAGCGACAAAATGCAAACGTAATTAAAGCAAGATTTATGTAGTAGTGGGTTGAGCGCTTCGTTCTTATTTAAATTTAACATTTTGAGGCAGTCGAATAAGATTTGTGTTTGTTTGTTACAGGTGAGGTTTGTTTATATTTACGTTCAACGCCATTGCTTGGTACGCTTCCAAATTTGTAAGTAGAACTTTAATTTGTACATAAACTTGACCTTTCAGAATCAATTTTGGCTTGCTGTTGCAAAACTACATTTGCGATAATTTATTTCTATTGTCATTGTCAATGTATAATAATTCTACAGTTTTACTGATTCCTGTCCAATCTGAACAGGTTCAATAAAACTTGAGCGACTTACACATTGACTAGTTGCCAATAGATGGCGATATAATGTCTCTTTATACTTTCGATACCAAAACGTTAAGATCACACTGGGTAGAAAGGATCTGGGTAGGAGCACGCCACAAACGAGCGGACGTTGTGAAATGTGTATCATTTTTTTCTCACCCAAAAGAACGCATTGTCGCGCTTCAGTGGCGCTTCGGTTCCCCGAAACGGTGCGCATCAAATTGATAAAGCACAATGCACTAGGTGTCGTGAATCGATTCGTCGCGGAGCCACCAAACAGCGCAACTCCGAGGTGCGATAATATTCTAGATGCGGTGCTAAGTTCATGCTATAATTGCGCACTGCGCCACGATTGATTGAATTGTGCGGTTTGCAGTTGATTGCACGCGTTCCTCGAGCCGGCGAATTCCTCTCGAGGAGAAATTTGTGTGTAGATAAGCGTGTGCCGGTGCGACCTATCACGATCGCGAGCAAATTTTCAAATTTCTCTTCATATCTTTCGTAATTGCCTGCATTTCATTCCATCGACGCGTGCGCCAATTCGCAATAAATTTCGCGATTGCATTTGGTGGAGCATTAGCATTTTAGGCTACCATTTTGGCAATAATTGCGAGATGCGTACGAATGTGTTGTATCAACGCAACACCCAATTGCCTCACTGGCGTCTCTCGCGCAATTGCATTGGTAAAAATATGTTCTTAAGTTGTCATCGCATCGACCGCGATAAATCAAATGCGTGTTCGTTCCAACAATGCGCTTTGTGCATTTCCACCTTTCTACCACGATCGAATGTCGATGGTCGATGGGCTCTACTCTATAATTTTTGATTTCGTATCTTGTTCGATCTCGATGCGAGAACTCATGTATTACAATTATTAGTCTATCTGCTCTTTTAATGAACAACAATGGCGGTGTATATATGTGGTAAAAGTTCACGAGTGCTGATGCGCATTGTAGTTGCTTCCACTCACACGCTCCAATTTCAATCAAGTATGATTTACGTCATTTGCAAATTACAAATGTATTTAGATATATTCTTACTTCCTTTTTGGATTAGTTTCGTAAATTATGCTTTTTTTGCTGGTGAAAGTCTTGAATTACTAAAATTCGATTCATAACTGTATCAGTTGTTGTTAGCCTAATTATTTAATTCATTTATAGTGTTCATAGGTTGCTTTCCACTTTATATGAGTGCAAGAAATTGTACAATGTCAGACAAGTTTAAAATTTACAATAATTTACTTGAAATTCTCTTCCAATAACGCGGCTACCATCGCGGCTCAATGGTCTAGGGGTATGATTCTCGCTTTGGGTGCGAGAGGTCCCGGGTTCAAATCCCGGTTGAGCCCAACTGACTTTTTTTTAATTTTCTCACTTAAATTTTACGAAAAATATTAAAAATTATCTCACTTTATTATTTTTAATGCCATTATATCCATCTTGCAAAGCATATCTTTTTTGTTTACATTTTAATTAACTACTTAATACTTTTACGCCTTCAACAATCCAATCAAGGTATTTGGCTACGTCTACATAAACGCCGTACACTTCTTTTCGTCCACAACCTTTACCCCAGTTGACCAAACCAGCGATTATGAACCTGGATGACTCGTCATCAAGGCACATTAAAGGAGCCCCTCCATCTTGCTTCAATGCAACATTATTAAAACGAACAATTTTATAACTTTATGGATATACTTACTGTGCAGGCATCTTTTTGGGCTTGACCCCCAGCGCATAATTCATTGTCTTCATCCAAGTACATTGCGGTGCCTTCCTCTCCAAGTACTTTGATCATAGACGCCTTACAAGTATCCATTGAAACCACCGGAACTTTTACCTGCTTATGGCGTGGACCTTCGTCGTTAATCTGGAATGCAGTTTCGCCCCAGCCACCAACGGTGCAAGTAGGATCTCCTAAACTCTCTTCTGGGGTTTCAAAATTGTCTGAGCCTAGTGGCAAGCAGCCAAAACCCAAATCAGTACGGTACTGAACAAGTTGTGGGGTAACCAAGCGAACTAAAGCAATATCATTCTTGAAGTATTTGGAATCATACTCTTCATGCACGACTATATCTGCTGCTTTGCTGGATGAAGCAGGGGAAGTCGGGGGCACTGAGGTTGGGTTGTTCAGGCCAAAATAGAACGTAAGATCTCCTGCCGTATCGCTTAACCTATGACCATGATTTCCATTGCAACTACTTACAACCACTCCTAATAACAATAATACGAGTACTTACACATATGGTGCCACCTTATGAGCGATAGTAAGGACAATCTCACTACTTATCAAGACTCCACTACCAATGTAGTTCGTCTTGTTCATCAGGTAAACCTGCCAGGGGTGCGAACCCTTGAGGGTAGGACCATCTGCAGTACTTACCGTCTTCGTATATTTTACACCACATTCAGCGGGTGAGTCTGATTTAGGGAAACATAGTTCTTCACCATCTTTGCATTCTGTAAGATTGCCGGCTGGATAATCCTCGTCTTCCTAGAAAATTTGTAAGAACAACATTATTATTTACTGTTTATGTCTGCTCACTGGGGTCACAATTCTAGGATTAACTTCTATCGGTTGAGGAAAGCAGAGACCCTTTGGAATACACTTAGGATCCTGGGTGTATACATAATGTACGAATAGGACGCAACATAATGGAAGTAATTGTGTCATTTTAGCTCTATTCACAGAGAGCTAAACTAGTCAATAATCAGTTGGCACTCCCTATTTATAATTATAATCATGTGTCATATTGCAACGGCTATAGGTGTAAATTGGATTTTCTATAGAATTGCATGCTATGTCATACATTTCCTGACACGGTTCTATTTATTTTCTCATTTTACATTAAGTGCAAAAGCAAATTCGTGTTTTTTCTATGTAAATATTCTAGAAATAACATGAAGATGTGTTTAAATACATTAGTCAATGTTTCTTTAAGAGAAGAATCATTTACGACTGCAAATTACGAATAGCATTCTTTATCCAGTCCACATATTTGGCCACGTCCACGTAAACACCATAGACATTTGCAACGCCACATTTTTTTCCCCATATGACCAATCCTGCGACGATTTTATTTCCTCTTTCATCTCTGCAAATTAATGGGGCTCCTCCATCATCTGTGCAGGCATCTTTACCCTCTTCCCCACCAGCACAAAATTCGCCATTTTTGTCCAGATAACTGCTGGTGAGGGTACCAAGTAGGCTCCTCATTGATAGATAGCACTTCTCGAACGAGACAATGGGCACTGTAACTTGCCTAAGATAGTTGGTTGGTGCATCAAAGGTCTCGTAGTCCGTGACACCCCATCCTGCTACTGTACACCTATTGGAAAATCATGGTTTTTACTTGAATTTAATTATTTAAACCTATTACCTCTGGTTGATGAATGTTGCTTTACTTTCTGGCAAACAGGCAGCACCTGCATTCTTGGTATATCCTAGAGGTATATGTGCCTTAAGTCTGAGGACCGCAAGGTCGTTCTTTAGTGTGGTTGGATCAAATTTAGGATGGATGATCACATCTTCTATTGCTCGTTTATATGCAGTTGCCAGGGAACTGCGATTATGTACACCGATGTATATGTCAAGTTTCTGAAGTGATTTTCGGTATGGGAAAATTTTGTGAGCAGCAGTTAAAACATGATATCGGTCCAATAGAGCCCCACCTCCAATGTAGGCAGTTTGATTTGACATGAAAACCAACCATGGGTGTGAGCCATAGGGAGCAGGTCCATCACGTCCTGAATTACGTACTGACGTGTATCCACATTTTATGGCTGATATATTTTGCTCGCATAGCTCTTTCCCACTTGGACACTTTCCATTTGGGCTAGGGATTAACACTCTTGCATTAATTGGTACACTGCCAGGTTCTCGAAGTAGACAACTTCCACTCGCGACACATATAGGCTGTTCAGGTTTTGTCTGTTGAGCAAAATTATGTTGTATCAAACAAAGCGCTAGGAGCAACACCGTAGTTGAGAACATGATGAAATATGTTCATTCAGAGATGTGTAGTGGAACTATATGGGAGTGTGATCATAACAAAGGTTACAACATTTATATAATATTTCTCTTGTCTCCAGATGATTAATGTTAGCTTGTGAATAGTGTGAATCAGTGTAATTATATTGTTCATTCATGATCTAAGGACATTTTCGTTGTAACGACTTTAAATGAGCAACAATTATTACATTCAAAACGATATATTTTATAGGAATAATAAATACAACATTGCAAAATAGAATTATCCAATCGCAAGTTCAGTAACGGCAGTATCAATCCAGGTGCGATATTTAGCTACATCCACATATACGCCGTAGACACCTGGTTGACCACAGTTTTTACCCCATATCACCAAACCAGCAATAGATGAGACACCGTTATCTTCACACACTAGAGGTGCACCACCATCTTGAGTACAAGCATCCTGTTGTAAACCACCTCCAGCACACAGCTCCATGTTGTCAAGATAGGTGTCGACATTAGAACCTAGTAGGGTCGGTTGGGCCATTGAAGCTCTGCATACGTCATAGCTAACTATTGGCACAGTGACTTGTTTTTGTGGGGTTGTAGGTGAGTCGTAGATAGTGAAACCACTTTGACCCCATCCTGATACAACACATTGTCGTCCCACATACGAGGTGGTTGCTGCAGGTAGACAAGCAGTACCTACGTTAAGTTGAAAACCGAGTGCAATTGGTTGACTGAGTCGGAGAACAGCAATATCATTACGTAGAGTTGTGGGATTGAAGTTGGGATTAACTCGCATCGCAGTCACGGTACGCATTTGGGCCGTAGTTAAGCTGGTTGGATTCCAGACTCCCATATAGACTTGAATATTTCCTGGGGTTTGCCTGTAGGACAAAATGATAATTTGTAACTGACCTGAGTATCCGACTAGGTGAAAGGTACTTACTGGTTTAAGTAGACTTTATGAGCTGCGGTAAGGACTGTGTTTGCGTCCAGAAGGACACCACTTCCGGTATAACCAGTTTGGTTGCGTATGAAAGCTTGCCATGGAAATGCTCCATTCTGAGATGGTCCAGGGGCGGCAGTGGATGCGGTAATGTACCTTCTTCCACATGCTCCAGCACCAGTTTGTCCATAGCATGCCACAGTGCCAACAGGGCATGTTGCATTAGTTATAGGAGGTGGTGGTGGAGGAATAGTACCACCCTGATAGTAAAGTTTATAGAGCCCTTTAAGTTATTTGAAATAAACTTACCGGTGTGACGATTCTGGGATCAATTACTCCCCCTCCCCCTCCTGTGGTGTTGGTAATACACGTTCCTGGTGGAACGCATATGAAACCCGTGCCCGGAATTTGAGCAGAGGCGCTTGACACCAAAGCTACTATGATGAAAGCAGTTGGAAACATATTTGTCATTTCGGTCAAAACTGGTATCTTTGCTGTTTCGATATCAAATCAGAGTCGAGAGAACTGATGTTACGATGAATTCACTCCTCTTATTTATTCATAAATAAATTTGGTTGAGTTCCCACCTAAACTTTGCGACCTGTAATAGTTAGATATAATTGCATTTTATTAAAACGTCATTTGATGGAATATGCTAGTGAGAGTATTGTCCTAAGTGACCCTCAGATATCTGATTATATATATTAACGCCATTAAGTTGTTGTGCATATTTGTCACTGAATATGTGTGGAAGCCCTTGATCTCTATAAATCTATGCAATATTACGTAAAATTTGCGAAACTTTGTATGTGAATCAACCTTTATTTGTATATTCTCAATCGCATGAGTTAATATTTGTAAATGGGAAATACCATTCCAAATTACGCTGTTTGTTGACATTTTTATCATTTTCAAGGGTGATTCTCTGTTTGAATAACAATTCACTCCGCGCTATTAGTCATATGTATTATAGTTTCATCAAGGTGGAAATATTGCCGTGAGTTCCACTAAAATAATTATGTTTTATAGTAACGAAAGAACAGCAATTCCAAGCTTTTTTCAATATCACAGGAAGTACTTAATGGAAATGATGACTATGTTTGTCCAGGAGATATTACTAACATTACATGCTTTTTTTCAGCAATTAAAAATGTAGTTTGTGATTTACAATAGCGTCATTGCAATTGCATAATTTGATCTGGGAAATAGGATTATTCCTGAAGTACAGTGATGGCGAAACTTTTTGTGATCTTGTGTGACCTCCCCCACATCACTAATATTCCCCCCGCGTCATATTTTCGAATTTAGCCCAAGGTATCCCTGTGCATACATTTTCTAAACAATCGTGAGCCTGTCAAATTTAATATAGTAGATTTTGCTACATATCATATCGATTAGGAAAATAGGTCAGATCAGATATTTCTGGGATAATCAATTTTATTATGACTACTTTCCCAGGTCCAAAATAAAAAAAAGAATGGTTGGACGATGGGCCTGCAACTCATCCCCGTAAAAAACTGCAAATGTTAACTCACGTAAGGCGAGACCCGCTCAGGCGGGTTTGGAAGCCGTCAAACGCTAGAGAAACCGATAAATAGAATCATGGTATCATATTTTTTTAATCCTTGCGTTGGTGAATGATTAAATTGATATTCCAAAAAGGGGATCACAATTGTGAAATAATATACGTGTCGCACAGAATAATGATGAAAGAATAGTACTTTATTGAACTTATATTGGTTAAAAACTTAGTAAGTATGCTCATAACTGCAGGGACAAACACCCTATTGGGGGATTTCTTTTTTTTTCCAATTTGGATTTCCTTGTTGAATAGTTGGAAACACATTATAGTGATACAAAACAAAATCTTTCGATAAATTTGATATATTTAATGGATTAATATTGAATAAATACATATGATTATAGTAAAACGTAGAGAATTAAGTAAATTATAATGGCTCAAATAATTATCCAATGGCAAGTTCATTAACTGCTGAATCAATCCACGTACGATATTTTGCTACGTCGACGTATACCCCATAAACACCGGGTTGACCACAGTTTTTGCCCCAAATCACCAATCCGGCTATAGAGGAGACCCCATTGTCTTCACAGACAAGGGGTGCACCACCATCTTGGGTGCAGGCGTCTCGATTGGCCTCACCACCAGCACATAATTCCATATTATCCAGATAGGTATCTACATTAGTACCGAGAACGGTAGGCTGTGCCATGGACGCTCTACATACCTCATAGCTGACTATGGGAACCGTGACTTGTTTCTGTGGGGTTGTAGGAGCGTCGTATATAGTAAATCCAGTTTGTCCCCATCCAGAAACAGTGCAACGACGGCCTACATACGAGGTGGTTGCAGCAGGTAGGCATGCGGTGCCCACATTTAGCTGGAATCCTAAAGCGATGGGTTGATTCAGACGAAGGACGGCAATGTCATTGCGAAGGGTTGTGGGGTTAAAGTTAGGGTTAACACGCATTGCAATGACGGTGCGCATTTGAGCTGTGGTCAAAGTGGTTGGATTCCATACTCCGATGTACACTTGGATATTTCCGGGAGTTTGCCTGGAATAACACTGTTAAACAAGAATCCTAACAGGGGATTACAAACTTACTGATTTAGATAGACTTTGTGGGCGGCTGTAAGTACTGTGTTTGCATTTAAGAGGACTCCACTTCCCGTATACCCCGTTTGGTTACGGATAAAGGCTTGCCAGGGATAGGCTCCATTTTGAGCTTGTCCATCAACGGTGGAGACTCCAGTGATGTATCTCCTACCACATGCACCGGCGCCAAGCTGTCCGAAACAAGGTACTGTCCCGGCAGGGCAAGTGGCAGTAGTTGGAGGAACAGTGGCACCCTGAAAATTCATAATTAGAGCAAAGAACTCAATAAAAACATCACAACATGGTATAAACATACCGGCGTTACAATCCTAGGATCAATTATACCACCTCCCGTCGTGTTGGTTATACATGTTCCCGGAGGGACACATATGAAGTTTACACCTGGTGTTTGAGCATACGCCGTAAAGGCAAAAGCAAAAACCATTAAAACTGTTAAATTTAAATTGATGTAACCCATTTTAGATCAATCTAATCCAGAATGTTGATAGTAAATAAAACGTTTGGTAACTGATACCTCATCAAAACTTCGCCGCTTATTTATTTCGGATCATGATTTGATTCCCACTCAAAAACATACCGAAAATTTGCGCTATTCTGATTTAATAATATTAATTAAATCAACAATTGACTCAATTTGCAATAAAACTGTTGTCCTGGTTTATCCATACACCATATTAGCAACACTTTCATTAGTAATTGATATTAGTCATTCTAATTTTATGGGCATTTACACATGAACTTGTCACACATTCGTGTTTGCGAAAACGCGATGGTAATCATGTTTACATTATTTGTTATTGTCCATTAATCACTGTGTGAAAAAATTACGAAATATTACGTAAAGTTGGTCATCCTGTTGAGGACATCAATATGATGGTTAAACTCGCAATTTAGGAATTATACTATTTGATAAAAATACATGGTAATAATTTTTTAACTCATTAGTGCTTTGGTCCGGTGTAGGATTTTCAAGGTTGATGATCACTTTGGGCGTCGTTTCTCATTATAGCAGGAGTTCTCACATTTAATTAAATATTTCGTGGGGGTCCCTTTAAAGATCATTTTATAGTATGCGGGCCCTAGATTGTTTGGATTGGAGATAATGATATAGAGATGAGTGTCTATATGTACCATGCTATAGGTAATGTGGGGAATTTTAATCGAATAAATAATTCCCCGAGTTCCAATAAAATATGTATGGCCACCGGAAGTATTTATTTGTTATTTCAACATTTGTCAAGGTACATCCCAATTCATTATAAATTGGGTATAATTGCATAATATATCTTTTGAATTGGAAGGATAGGGCAGTCAGGTTTTTCTTACGTACTTACAAATTGGTTTGCAGAATTGTTGCCTTTGCACTTAAACACTTTGTCAATTAATAGGACTACAATGTTGTGATTCTAGTATCTAAGGACGAGGGTGCTCTTGCCAATTCCTCCCTCCACCTTATTTTGGACAAACCAATCATATCCCTCTAAACTTTTAAAAATAATCCTAAGGACATATTTTCACTGGACGGGAAAGGGATCAGATATGGAACAATGGTATTTGACGACCTCTTACTCGAAATGCTATACGACTTTATTAGTAAGAGTCTAACTCTTTTCAATGTACAATATACCAAAGTTGGTCGCTGAGCTAGTGGTGCTATCTGTCCAGGATTAATAAAAAAAAACTCTTTTCAACATGGGCTATTCTATGATACATGGAGTATGTTGCCTCTTCTCAAAACTTTATACGAATCCAATACTTTTTTCATAATTTATTTGCTAAATAATTTATGAGATAAGGAACATAGATTGTTTACAAACATCCATAAATATAGTAGCAGTAGGACCTTTATTGGCATTCATCTTTTACACCATTTTACATTTTGCCGTCAATAGACTTCATAAAATAAATAAGTAAAATTAAAATGTAATCCATAACAAAAAGACAAAATAAAGTAAATTAAGCACATGTGCAACTATCATGCTTTTTGAAAATACTCAGTTTTTCGGAACCTCTACATATGCTTCGCCTCTGTGGTATTTCATCCCACCCTCCCTACTTGGTCATCCCTCTACTCCGTTTCCATTTCTCCTTCACAATTTGCCTCAGTATTGAGACACTGCGCTCCCTCTTCCAATCACTCCCTTACGTTCCCCCTCTTACATCCCAAACCATTCATCCCTTCGCAGACACACAAATGCTCCCAGGTATCCACACCACCACGACATTCCATGTATTCGTTCCCCATCCACACCTTTCTTCCTTGTTCCTCACTCCCACACCTTTCCCTGGCCATAACCCGTAATATAAAGAGTACACATTTGCATGGAAAGTGGGGGAATATGTGGGGGAATAACTGGGATGTGTGTGTAGCACGATTGGAGGATAAATTAAAGGGAATTGGGAAAGGGAGATTGGTGAAGGAGATATGGGAATGGTGTGCAGAGAAAAGGGTGACTGGATGGAGAGAAAGCAGAAAAAAGGAAGAATGAGAATGTTGGTTTGTCTGAAAAGGCAGTGGAAGCAATGGTAAGCGAGTCTAGAATGTTGGAATGGTTTGTGCGTGAAAGCAGTCGAGAGGTGGAAGAGCAGAAGCATCATGAATGTATCGGAAACAGTGCGTATAGCCCAGGATACGACCTAATCCAAACAATAGCACGGAGACCCGCCTATATTGTTTAAAAAAAACATGACCGTAGAAAAGAAAAGGATTATAGCCAGGGCTAGATGTGGAACAAAAGAGCGTGAGGTGTTTGGTGTAGGAGCGGCGTTGATGCATGGGATCATCTTGTTGTATGTGAGTTGAAAGGTTTGGAATGCACGGGTGCGAGTGTAAGAGAGAGGCTGGGAGAGGGAGGGGAGAGTGTGACAATAGTGAGGCTAATTGTGCAAGAAAAATGGAAGCGGAGGAGAGGGATGACATAATAGAGTGGGTTGGTGTACAGCATGTGTATTGTAATTTTATATATGTTTTATTTATTTGGTTTGTAAATATTGTTTTTAAATTGTTGTTGAGTTTTTTAATGTAATGTAAAAGGTTACTGGCGAAGGAGTTTGTAAGGGTACAGTTAAATGCCAAAATAAAGGTGATCTACAAAGGCAGAGAAGGTAACAGAGTGAGTTATCCAAAGGAGAGCTCATTAACAGCGGAATCAATCCAGGCTCTGTATTTGGGTACATCGACGTACACTCCATAAACACCAGGTTGCCCACAGTTTTTACCCCAAATCACCAAGCCAGCTATTGTAGATACCCCATTGTCATCACAAACTAGTGGGGCACCTCCATCTTGGGTGCATGCATCCCGATTAGCCTGCCCCCCCGCACATATTTCCATGTTGTCCAAATATGTGTCTACATTGCTACCCAGGATGTTGGGTTGGGCCATGGATGCTCTGCACGTTTCATAGCTGACTATCGGAACAGTCACCTGTTTCTGGGGGGCAGTGGGTGCATCGTAGATAGTAAAACCTGTTTGACCCCATCCGGAAACTATACAACTACGTCCCACGAAAGAGCTGGTTCCTGATGGCAGACAAGCTGTACCGACATTGAGCTGGAACCCTAGAGCAATTGGTTGATTCAGGCGTAATACGGCGATATCATTGCGCAGGGTCGAAGGGTTGAAATTCGGGTTAACACGCATTGATGTAACTGTACGCATTTGGGCTGTGGTTAAATTGGTTGGATTCCATACTCCAATATAGATTTGAATATTCCCGGGAGTTTGTCTGTAATCCAAATTAATACAGCGTTGGTAATAGTTTAGTAAATGCCTCTTACTGGTTCAGGTAGACTTTATGAGCTGCTGTCAGGACAGTATTTGAATCTAGCAGAACACCGCTTCCCGTATACCCTGTTTGATTTCGTATGAAAGCCTGCCAAGGATATGCACCATTTTGAGTCAATCCGTCTGCAGCGGAGAACCCTGATATATATCTTCTACCACAGGCCCCTGCTCCAGTCAGACCATAACATGCGACAGTGCCAACAGGACAAGTGGCATTGATTGGAGGTGTTCCACCCTAGAAAGGAACATATTTTACACACATTCTAAGTAACATTATGGATTAATTTTACGGGTGTGACAATCCTGGGATCAATGATGGTTCCTCCATTGTTGGTAATACATGTTCCAGGCGGGACACAGATAAAGTTTACTCCAGGTGTTTGGGCATAGACAATAGTCAAAATTATACAGATGATGAATGTTTGGAAGGACATATCTACACTTTGATGGGGTGGAATGGATGCAGCAGTAGATGATTGAGCACTGGTCTATTTAAATATGTGCACTTTGCTTTTATGTTGGTCCTTGCACCAAATGACTCAATGAAATCACAATTTGACGGGATGTAGCAGC
This sequence comes from Weissflogia rhopalogaster, assembly GCA_019419845.2. Classification (NCBI taxonomy): domain Eukaryota; kingdom Metazoa; phylum Arthropoda; class Insecta; order Coleoptera; family Staphylinidae; genus Weissflogia; species Weissflogia rhopalogaster. The sequence goes on from WSZQ02000008.1 coordinate 2,855,149, forward strand.
GCGGAGTTTATTCTGTGATTATCCACCGATTAGTGTTGACACTCGATTGAATATATTAACAATAGTTGCAATGTTTAAGGACTTCCCTACTTTATGTGCACATTGAATGGTCACACATTTATGTTTGGTGCATGTTTACGCGGCTGTACCTGATTCACTCTTAAATTGCGTGACATTACGTAAAGTCAGCCATCTGTTTAACGCAACGAACATAATGAGATATTTTTATTGGGAATACCATGCCACACTAAATTACATTGTAATAATTTATTATCTCATCGGTGATGTGACGTTCAAGGGTCATCCAACATTTGTTCATTCATTAATCCAGACTGTGTAAACATGGAATATTGCAACAAATTTTACTGAATTAGTCGAATATATTATATAATTCTTATCAATGGGAAATTTTGTGACTTATGCCGGATGTGTTTGTTGAAAATATTTGTGAAACACACAAAAATTCCAAATTGTAACTCCAAACCATTTTCAAGACTAATTGGTCAAATTGTTAATGACAGTGTTGATCCAAGTGGTATATTTTGCCACATCTACGTAAACACCATACACACCAGGTTGGCCACAGCTTTTACCCCATATCACAAGACCAGCTATCGTAAACGTGCCGGAATCTTCACATACTAATGGTGCACCACCATCCTGGGTGCACGCATCGCGGTTGGCTTGTCCCCCAGCACATAACTCGTTCTGATCTAAGAACGTATCTACATTGGTGCCGAGGACATTGGGCTGAGCCATGGACGCACGACACATGGTGTAATTGACAATGGGAACTGTAACTTGTCTTTGTGGTAAGGTTAAGGAGTCGTTGAGAGCGAATGTGGTTTGTCCCCAACCCGAAACAGTGCAATTGCGACCCACATAAGTGGCAGTTGAAAATGGCAGACATGCGGTGCCTACGTTGATTTGGTAGCCTAGAGCTATGGGTTCTGTTAGTCGGAGCACAGCCAAGTCGTTGCGTAGTGTGTCTTGTGAGTAATTTGGATGAATTCGTATGTCGCCCACTTTACTTTGTTGAGCAGTACTCAAATTTGTAGGGTTATAGACTCCCATGAATACTTGGAGGTTACCAGGTGTCTTTCTAAAATGTATTTGTATTAATCTGTTAATGCATATTCAGATCGAGGTCTTACAGATACGGAGAGACTTTGTGAGCTGCTGTGAGGACATGGTATTCATCTAAGAGTACTCCACTTCCTGTATAGCCTGATATACTTCTAATATAAGCCTGCCATGGGAAAGCTCCAAAAGTCGTAGGACCATCAACTATGGTTGCATTTTGAATAAACCTCTTCCCACATAGACCACCACCAGCCATGCCATAACAAGGTATGGTACCATTAGTGCATTCAGACCTTGATAGCTTCGGCATAGAAGTCACCTGCTTAAGAAGGATCAATAAGGACATTAAATATTTTATGGGAACTTAACTTACAGGAATTAAAATTCTAGGATCGATTGTATTTTCAGCTGTGGTATTACTAATACAAATGTCGGGAGTCACACAAATATAATCCTTTCCTGGCGTCTGCGCACTGATCCAGGAACAAAATATCGCCAATATCAGAAGTAAAATACGCTTTCTATACATGATGCTTGCCGCGATGATTCCGATAACACTGAATTGTTTGGAACCAGTTTGATCCTTTTTTATTGATCGTGGTCCCTTCCGGCCAACAGAGTGTGTCATTAGTGCAATGCATGATAAATTTCCTGTAAGTGCTTGGCCCACGATGACAGTTTAATGCGTGATGCAATTTTAATGCCACTTGAGCACGCTGGACGAAATTAATAGATTACAAAAAGGTCGATTGGTGTTAACAATTCACATATTGTTGTCTGGGATTTCATGCTCTTCGGTAGCTTTCATTCAGCGCGAATGATTCATTACGCGGTGTGTCCTTTAGCTTTTCTTCTGCGAGCCTCATAAATCATTCATTTACACTCATTTTTATGTATTGATTTGTTTGTGCGTTATTTGTTGTCCATGTATGTCCATGATATAGATTGACACTTGCGGTTCTGTGAGCGTTTTATTCTTCCAACAAGCAATTGAATGATTGATTACTGTCGTAATGTATAGAGTAGAGTTATAGCGGTCGGGGCGAAGCTTTTTGATATAATTGTGAACAAAGGGAAGTCATTTCTTTCATATATTTTATAAGAATATACGATATATTAAGAAAAGTATAAGTTACATTGGCAGGGTATCATCTGTAGAAATCTCTAGAGATCAATTTTTGTACTTTTTTCAAATACAACAATACGCGCATAAGCTGTGAACCTAACAATCCGAATTTCTCTTTTCTTGTTTCTAAATGTGTCTTCTGTTTCAACTTGGGAGATAGGCTTTTTATTTTTGTTCTTTTTGATTAACACTTTGAGAGTTTTTTTTAAAATTTGGATATCGTTAGTCGTATAACGACTCGAAGTAAATCACCACGACAAAATAAAGCCATTAGGCGCAACATGAAAACGTCGAAATAACAGTAATAAATCAAACACAAGAGTTAGGCAAATAACGTGATACACGGCGGCTATTAGGTAAGCCACTGCAATGTAGGAGGCGCTAAGCAACGATAAGCGTAACCATGATGGAAGAAAGAAGGGCAGAAGAAATAGATGTCCAAGAATAAGATGATTTATTTTGTTACAAGATTATTGAAAGTTTTTTTCAATAATGTTGACATGAATGTTTTATTCATGTCAACATTTTTTAAGGTACATAGTTTTAGTGCAGAATTGTATGATCAAAAGCAACATATTATTACATGACTTATCAAAAACCGTTCGTGACTTTACTAAAAATTGCTTTCGTATTTATTTACTTCTATTTACTTTAAGCTTTTTTTTACTTCGTATATATTCTTCAAAAGCTCACGTCAAACGTGCGAAAATGTTATTAATCAATACGAGGATTTAAGTGCCTTGCATCAATACGTACTTAATTAGAAAAAACTTAAATGGGATACCGTTAGCTGGGCGCTTGAGTACAAGTTGACAGGAGCAAAAATGCTTCGCTGAACATAAATCAAAATTGTTTTATATAGCTCCGAAGTAATTGCGAAATTAATATTAATTTATGCCTTAACTGCTTCAATCACTCGCGAACGGTGCGTGCGAGGTGTGCGATTTTTGCGCGAATTTTGAGCCACGGCGGCCCAATGAAGCGTGTTAAGCACGGCTTATTTACTGTTTGTTACCTAGACAGTTGTATAAATCACGCATTAAAATAGTTTTGCATTGATTTCGCTCAAAATCGCCTAGCCGATAACCAATAATGGTAGAGTGCAGACACTGCACACGTAATTGCGCTTGGTATTTGTTTAATTAACAAGCGATTCAGGCACACTTTCACTTGCTGTGTCTGTGCATAGCATATATGTAAATATGTCATTATTCAATCGAGTTGCAATTAATTTTATTTGCTCGCGCTCGGCCGAGCGCGCTGATAAAATAATTACGGGTTGTTGTTGGAAAAATTTTGGTAATTGGACGTATTCTAACGAGATGTTTGCTCACTGGTTACATGGGAAATAATTAATTGAATTTCACTCTTTATTTTTTTTTGAAAATTAAATATTTAAAAATCATTTGTCAAATCATGAGATTTGAAATTATCGAAGGTATCAAGGAAGTCAGTTCTGAAAAAATCATAGTCACATCCGAAAAAATGATTGCAACTGAAAGAGGATATAATTTTCAAAGAGACTGTAAAAAAAGACTGTGTTTAAAGATATTGAGATAAAATTTAAGTCATATATTCAATTTGTTTTATTCGCATTCCAACTTTTATTGTTGTGTTCTTCATGGTCCTTCGAACCGCACAACAATAAAAGTTGGAATGTCAATAAACATTTAGAAAGACCATGAAAAATATCTTGGAACAAGGCAGATTATTGACAAATAAGGCGATTGTTATATGACTTATTAAGAAAATACAAGCATATCACAATATATTTTCTGAAATATCTTTTCCATTTGGATTGAAGTACTGGTGTTTAGTTTATTCAATCGAGTTGCAATTGATTTTATTTTCTCGCACTCGGGTGACCTGTAATTATTGTATCGACGCTGATACAATAAATACGGGTTGTTGTTTGGAAAAATAGTTTTTGGTAATTGGACGTAGACTAACGATAGACATGTCAAAAAAATATCGATATTGATAAATATCTATATATCGGCCTAAAAATTTCAATGTTTATCGATAATTTCATATTCCATAATATCGATATATCGATAACGAAATTTTTGATATCATTTTGACATGTCATTGACGTAACTGCCATCTGAGAAGTTGAAAATCGGTAATTTTTCCACATTTTATAATAATTTTGTTAAATTTTAAATTTAATTTTATAAGATCATCATAAGAGCATCAGCTTGCCGCGTTGTGGAGCTCGGTGCTCGTTAGATCACTGCAGTTAAGCAACGTTGGACGTAGCTAGGCGTTGGGTGGGCGGCTGCGGCGCCGTCCGCGAACTCCTGATTTCGCGGTAAAAACGCGAATGAAGGTTGGGCGATTCGCTTGCAACGGT
>WSZQ02000008.1:2859810-2891071 GCA_019419845.2 Weissflogia rhopalogaster
CCTGGCAATCACGCGCCCACTCCTCTTTCATTCCTATACAATCACTCCTAACATGCTCCCAGGAATCCTTCCCCCTTCAACATAGGATACACCTGACATATTCATCTTTTCCGATCCACACCGTGCTCTACCCATCAGTCTTTTATCCGCCACATTCAGCACTCTACCGCCAATATATCTGGGTCTCATCCCGATTGTCTGCATTGCCTGGTATAGCGGGTAAAATGTGCTTCTTTCGATATTATTTCATTTGGATCCATTTAGATCAATTCCTTCACGTCCAAGTATATTTTATATTGAGCGTATTTCTTAAGTTTTATTAGGGTCTATAGAAAGTATGGATGTTTGAAAGATAAGCTAGATTTTTGGATAGCAAAACTGCAATTAACATGTTTACAGTGCACATTTTGCTAGTTGGGTGGCTCTTTGGAGAGTGTAGCCGAGTTGTTGGTGCTTTTCTGAGCACGCCCGGTGGTACGTTCTGTCCGTTAATGACTTCCCGCAGATCGGGTAGGCTAGACTTGCAAGTGACGACTTGTGCGGAACAGTTGCTTAGCGGTGCTGCGCGTAAGGGTAGCATTTCTTGTCACACCTTGCAAATGTTGAGAAAGAGCGAGTCGCGGGGTGTGTCCGGATTGACTGAGGGTAGGTTTGAAGAGTAAGTGGACATGATTGAAATGGTTGGTGTGGGAAGTTGGAGGTGTGGACCTCGGTCAAGGTTTTGTAAGATTTTTGTAAATAAAATTAGTCAATAAATAATATTGTAAATAAAATTACTGTCAACGAGCGCAGTTCGGGTTGTGTACGCAATGAGCAGGTTGATGTGGCTGTTCCCTACATTGGGGTTTACAGGCCGGTATTGAGATTGAATTATGGATTTTGCTCGCAAATTCATAAAAAGGTAGGTGGCGCCAGGGAAGTTCCATTCGTTAGATGATTATATAATTTTTGATTTCAAACCTATGGCGACTCTTATATGTTCATAATATAACACCTTACATTTAAAAAATAATGTAATTAATAAACCATTGTAAAATAAACTGTAAAACTGCAAAAGGAAATATAGAACAAGTTATTTTAATAATTGCTTTTCTTTCACGAAAGTTTAGTCGCTCGTAAATTACATAAAATAGGAACTACTTACCTCAAGTGTTTTCCATTTAATAGGAAGTTTAAATAAGTTTTACCTTTCTTCATTCTTGAATTGAACAATTTTACAACTTTCTCAGCTTTTTCACTCATTCTTACTTTCATTTTGCCTTTCTTCTCTTCTTCCTTTTTTATTCCTATATATAATTTTCCTTTTCTAACCCTCCTTCGTTCTTAAATTAGAATATCAATTCCGCGTTATTTTATTCCGTAACATCGAATACCTTTCTTCACGATTTTAACCTTTTTTACACGAGTTTTCTCATTCGGCGCTTTTGCTCCTTCCTTCGGCGAGTTTGGAGGCAGCGGAGTTTTATCCCCAACGCAGAAATATTGGAATGAGGCGGCGCAGATCGCTGTTTGAGTTCGAGTTTGAACATCAATTCCCATCACGGCTAGCTCTACCTTTCGCCCTCCGAAGCGATGCTCCTTGTTGCTTTTATGCTTACTTTTTCGGAACGCTTTTATTTCCTCATTCCACGAGTTTTCTTTTTTTTCGAATAGAAATGGCAGGGGGTGATGCTCGCCTTTTACATTTTTACACTTTAACACGAATCATTCAATAGCTACGTTTGGATAGCAAATGGGGAAAATTGAGAAAAAGTGGGAAATTTAACATAAGAAAAGAAAGTTATTATTTTTATTAGAGAATTCTAGTTACATTTTTTTAAATATCCAAATTTGATTGGTAAAATAACTGCAGTGAACGATTTATTGACCTAATCAATCTTAGCATAGATTCATAATTACGACTTGTATTATTTTAAGGCACGAAGTCGCTTCTTGCTTGAAATCATCCCAGTGTACGGCGGTGAGTTTAAATTAGGAAAAGTATATTTTCAAGAGTATATACTAGGGTACGTGCCCTAAGGAATAGTAGATTATATAAGTTGCATTTTCCGCCCCCAAATATTTGTATAAAAATATTTAAAAACTTTATAATTCCAAAGAATTATAAAACTTAACAATTGTTTGTCATTGTACGCTGCCAAGTTTTCGTCAGCCAGCGATTTTGTGTTGATTCGTTCACGCCCGATGCACACCACTCAACAGTCGTACGGTGTTACTTTCTACTTTTCCAACCATCACCCGACCACTTTTCACACTTTCCAACCGCTCGCAATTTTCGCTTCGCAAGCAACGCGCGCAAACTTGTAATCAGCAAAGTTAGCACTCGTTTGCCTAGCCCAATAAACCTGTTTGCTTAAGTCCTTAACTCTTTCATTAATATCAATAATTATAATTTTTAGTTAACGAATAAAAATTAACACGCCTAGAATTTTCCACAAAAACTTTCGTTCCTTGGATTATTTCTTTAATATTGACAAGTCCCACTAATTGTCTCAAAGAAAGAAGTAATTAAAGCGGGAAATCAAGGTCTAACAGTAATCTGGGAATGGAGAATGGAGAAAATATGAAGTGGAAAAATCGTTTAGCCGAGCCAGAGAAACGCTGATAATCACAATCACATTCGGCGATTGGTTTTTCGTGCTTAAACGGAAAAACTAATTTACGCTGCCGCGATCTCTCTTCTTATCGCGATTTCTCATCCTTTTTTAGGTAAAAATGAGAAATTCCCAGACACTTTCACGATTTCCCAATTGTCTTTACGAGGCACAGGAATATAATCTAACACCGTCGACTTTCAAGCGTTTAATACCTTTGCGTTTCTTTTTCCCTCTTGGTTTTCTTTTTATCTCCCCTTTTTTCAAGAGATTTTTTATAGCACTTTGCAGTATTTTACTCCTGTTTGTAAATTAGAATATCAATTCTCTGGAATTTATGCTTGAGTCCAGGGAATGCCTGAATATTTTAGGAACATTTTGGGTTGTTTTTTTAATTGGATTTTTAAAGGGTTTGTTAAGATTCTAATTTATATTAATGTTATTTTTTAGAAAGGAGATATAATTTCTTCTATTTACCGTTTGAAATATTCCATAAAATTTTAATATTTTATGAACGAATTGTTGATAAATATGAAATTTGTTGGGATTTAAAAATAAGTTTGATGACATATCTTTACAACTGTTTAGTTTAGTGAAGCTGTTTAGTATTATAACATTATTCGTGGAGAATCTTCTAAGCAAATAATAACTAAATTAATTTTAAATAACTCAAGAAATAAGAATTTCATTCCATTTATTCTTATCAAAAGTCAATACATTTTTACCTTCTATAAATCATGTTAAAAAATACAAATTTTCCCATTTTCTCCGTATTCAAATTACATTTATTCATGCAACGAAAAAGCCTCCTACCGAAAAACAGTCACTGCCTAAACTTTGCACCCATCTCGCCGAAGAAACAAGTAAAACAAGCGACACAACAACGAGTGCAGAAATCAGATATCCGACGCGTTGGCAAAAAGCGTCAAAACGCGCCCCGCTTTTCCCATCTTCGTTCTTCATAGCACTACGACTACGTAGAGCCGGCGAGGAAAAAAACTTTTCCATCCGAAGTAGCAGCACACTTCCTACTTTCTATTCACCGTCGCATCCGGCCGCCATCCCGCACATCACTGCTTGGATGTTGCGTGCGCAAATTTAAAATCTAATTTAAAAACCGTTTCGGCGCTCAGCTTTTTTCCTTCGAATGATGATGGCGGTTGGGAGACACAAGCAAGTCGGCAGCAGCAGCCGCCGACTTGCTCTCGGGTCAAATAACGTTTCGTTTGATATTTATCACAGCGCCACGTGTGATAGTCGCCAAGCTTGCCTAAACCAGATTCATCCATATCCATCGGATATGGATACGGATACGTTTTTTGATCGCTTCAGCTACTTTGCGATGAGTTACTTGCTGTTTCGCTGCCACTTCTTTGAGCTAATAAATGACATTTTTTAAAGGTAGAATAAGCAGAAAATCCCGATTCACTTCATTTCCCAGCACTCGATGTGAAAAAACTAAAGCAGGAGAAAGATGAACACGCAACGAGGACAAAAAAGAACCAAAGAAAATCATATATTATTCGAGTGGAATACCAATGATCAAGGATGAGGTTTAAGGACCAGGAAAAACATGATTTGGAATTCTGAATTTCAGATGCGGTTTTGTACTTTGTCGAGTGTAGAAATTGTAAAATTGGGAGAAATGCAATTTTTGTATTCCGAGCCATACGCGCAGCGCGAGGAGATAAAAGCACTCGTCTTCAGCATCCCGAAGCATTTCGGGGCAATTAAAAAGTAGGCTTTTGTTATTTATTTCACCCACGAGATTGCAGGTCACAGTGATATATGTGTGTCTATAGTGGGAAACTTGGTCGAAAAGTATCAACAATGAATAAACCGCTTGGGAGTTGGTGATATACGGCCGCACACCAAGTTGATTAATAATTGAATTCTTGTAATGACAGAGTTCACATGTAAATCGACGACATTTTGAGAGAAGTTTCATTGTCATTATTCTACCATTAGATATTGGATAACTTTTTGTTATATTATTTATGGTGATTTGAGTTTTGGACATATTTTTGGGATATATTTCGATGCATTGTAGTGTACGAATTAATATTATTTCTAAAAATAACAATAATGATAATAATATAATCGATAGAAATTGATAAGAATATTCTGGTAAACGTTGGTGAAAGTAAAATTTGATTATACTGGCTTGAAATATGTTAGTTCAAAGCACAGAAGATTAGGGCAAGAGGATTTATTTATTTAAGCGAAGTAAGTAGCCCATTGGAAGAGGAGTTGCTTCTTTTATAGTGATTATATTTTTATATTTTAGCTCTACCCTGATAATTAGAACACTGCTACGGAAGCATTTCTTCGTGGTTGTCGCGAACCAACGGCGGCCCTGGGTGATGGCGCTGTGAACGCGCCGGGTTCCGATCAGAGGTGTATGTACGACGGAAGAGAAAGGGGACGTGTATTGAGTGGCGACCCTTGGTGATGTCGTGGTGAACGCACTGGGCCCACATACAGTCCTTAAACGTCCAGAAAATGGAAGAAATCAGGCCGACAGCTACCAACTACCTGTGAGAAGAGACTCATTCGGCGTGGTTTCATTAAGGAAAATCTAAACCTTGAAGTGGTGCGTACCACCCACTCACAACCCTCCTTGCGGTACCACCACTTCTTTGACAATTCTAACATTTAGATGGTGAGGAAAATACCGCCCTCACCAGCGCATTGCCATGCATACGGACACACTTTGTCACACGGTTGCTCGCTCTCTCTCTCTCTCTCTCGGGACTCGGGTATAGACACACAGACCGAGCTGCACCACAAGTGTGCACAGAGACCCGTGTGGTGATGAGACAAACCAGACCTATGCAAAGTGCCAGCCCGTCACGTCAACCTCTTCAATCTCTGGGCATCTTGTGTTTATATATAAAATGCTTAATGACCCAGAAATTATGTGACGAATTCCACCACTTTACAAAAAAAGTATAAACTTAGGACTAGAACTTGGCGTCATACATAAAAAGACTCAAAATTGCCACGCCGGCGCCGTTCGCAACAGTGGTATATTTCCTCAACCAGTTTGTCTAGTATTCATTTCTTCTGTCTAAGAAATTTCTCACAAATGGAGACCACCGTCATCCATGGTTTTTTGCACGTCATCATTCTGCACTGCAGTTGTTCGGGCGTGGATATTCCGTAATGTGGAACTCTCAGCATGTCCAGTAATTAGATCTTATAATGAATTTGATCAAATATCTTGTACAAATGGTCAAGAAATATAACCTATCTCTCTATAGTTTATTTTATAAAAAGTGCGTAGACCAGACTCACATGATTCGCTGTTAAAGAAATATATGTTACAAAACTTTGGAATTTCTTTCTTGAGAAAAATGTGCAATGAAGAGGGAGGTGGGAACTGAAACTATTTCAATTACTACGCCAAAAAATCATTCAAATCGGTTTCTGCACTTGTGCATTGCCCCTTGTTAGAACAGTGATGGCGATCCTATGACCCGCATGACAGTTATAAACAAGTCTACATGTAAGTCTAGGATTATGAAAAAAGTATTTCGTCGTCTTTGAGAACGTTTAAAAGAATTCAAATTATCAAAACATCCATAATATTTAGTCGAATATCTTAGGTTAGATACAATTTTCGAGATGTATATTCTAAAAATGAAAGAAAATTTGTGCGAACATTTTAAAAAGATTGTTCATTTTGAAATGCTCTAAAATTTTTCGTAAATCCTGTTAAAGTATCTTTTAAATAATTACTAGAATACGCAATTTATTTAAAAGCAATATAAGTATTAGTATCTTTTTAATACAATTGCAATAACTTCAGATACAAAAAAAAAACAAATGAACAAAAAAGAAAGACAATATAAGGTGAGTATGTCTTATAAACCCTTATCAGATTCTACATACGATTGGCAAATATATAGTCGGTGAGAAGGTTGTTCAGGGGGCGGCGAAGAGACGTTCACGAGGGCGGCACTGATGCAGGCCCCCGAGCGAGTTCGCACCGCAACTTTTACGAGCTCCTTCGAAGTGAACGCTGCCCGTATAAATCACCCGCTTTTCACCTGCAAACACCACTCGTCTCCCCACCACTCGACGCAACTCTATTGCTTCCCACCTGCGTATTTCTTTTATACATCTATTTTTCCAACCCTCTATCGCCTAGCTCCACTGTTCTCCAGTCCACTCCACCCTACTCTGCAAAGATACAGCTAAAATTGGAAGTTGTATTAGTACAGTTAATCTCCATCCTCTCTGTCAGTCGCTGCAGAGTAAATTAAATGATTTCGGTAATTTTAAAGGAAATTGGAGCCGAAACTGACTTTGAAGAAGGTAATAATAGTTTGAATTATTGAAGTTTAACGCTTTTGCTTAGCGCTCAAGGCCCATTTTTGACCGAGGTCGGTTGGAATTGTGCTGACAGTGGGTAGCCTAACATCATTCAGCTACCGCCCCTGCCTTGCCTCGGGCCACAACAAGTGCGAAGAACAATAAAACTCTCATTTAACCTCTCAACTTTGTCATTGCCTTATTGTCAGCTCAACTCGTCGTCTTTCTACGACTTTCAGCTTCCTTCGTACTACGAAACGTCGCCTCCGATTTCGCCAAACATTTCTAGGGCCTTTCCTACCCGAGGCCGATCCTCCGGGCTTGAATCGAGAGTAAATATACAGGATAATAATAAACAGGTGAACATGCCAGCGCTGATGTCCCGAGAGTAGTCAGAAAGTACACTAAACAACTCGACATGACAAACAAACGTTTAACAACAATGACATACACACGGAAAAACGAAGTTTATTAAGATACTTGATTAATTTTGGCGAATTCAAAAGAGAATTCGTTGAGCGTGTACGTATTGCGGTTGGTGTTTTATGCGTGTTCAAAGTTCGCCTTTGTTTATTAACGACCTTGTGCACAAGCATTTCACGCGCAATTGCCGTCGATTATCATCTGTCGTATGTTTTGCATTCATTATTACGCGTTAAATATTAAACAACACTATTTGGTCGTAATTGGTGCTTGCATAAAACGACAGCTTGGGTCAGCGACGTCTGAAATGGAATATAAATGTCACGTCACGTCGGTCGGTTGGTGTGTGTTATATAATTATATAATGTTTGCTTTCAGTACATGATAATATTGTTCAGATATTATACTAGTTATCTTACGTCGAAACATAAATATAAGGAACAAACATTTATTTATAAGATATTTATACAAAGAACTAGTTTTGGATATCATGTTAATCTTAAGTAGGTAATAAACAAATGCAACATAGAAAAAATAAAAACCACGCTAACAATTAATTATCGTCAACAAAACAGGTCACAAAAATTAATATAAAACCCCAGAAACAAAACCAAGTAAACAATTAAAGCCTGTTTTGTCTCATAATTACACAGTTACAAAATGCTCCTTGTCGATTTCAGTACTCCTGGATGTTGGCGCTAGCGCTGGGAGTAAAAGCAGGACTCATTATCTTTGCAAATAAGCATAATAATAAAAACAGGCCGAAGTGGTTAGTGTTCAAACGCACCACGGCGCAATTTCTCCCTCTCCCCTCTCGACGCTGGGAGTTTGGGCGAAGGTGGAGTGCGCTCTCCCGAACATAAATTATCCTTTAAGGATTAAGTGCGTGCTGCAGCGCCTTTAACGACGGCGATATTACGCCGAGCGCACTCGACGATAATATGTTGTATTCCCCGGTGCGCACACATGCAAACCGCCGCCACATCGTCGTCGTCGTCTACAAAGTGCAAAGAAAGGAGGTGGTGGAGGCACCGGAATGCGCGCACAAACACACAGAATATCTCGTTGCTTCGTAAGGTGTTTGAGGTTAGCACGCCCATGATAGACTCGCCTTCACTGGGGGGTGCCTCTAATTCTACCACGCGTCACGCCTTGGCGATTACACATGTGCTTCGGCTTGTGTAATTAGCACTTATCTAGTTCTATTGCCGACAATTATTATGCTCGGGCTTACTTTCAGAAGTTTCCAGAGGTGTTAAAGGGCGGGAGTGTTAATTTTGATGAGTGCTTATAAAAATTATGGTCTTATCTTCAAGGAAACATGTGCTTAGTGGAAATTTACTTGCAACATTACACACATTCGACTAGTTTTTGTTAAATTGGTCAGAAGAATTCACTGAACTTGGTGCAGCTTATTTATACTGCTCCTTCTCAGTTACTGGAGGGACAGAAAGTTGAGATGAATGACTTAGGAGCCAAGGTTGGTGTGCTACGAACGTGTAGTTGTTGTTCATGTTTCTGTAAAAATGCTGCGTCGCTGCCACAAATTCTGATATGTTCAGTTTTTGTAGATTAGCTTTTTATGCCCCGTATTGATTTAAATATAGTTTGGTTAAGGATAAAGACCTATTAGGCTCATATTTTGATGAAATATTCTGAATCGAATTGTTTAGAGTTAATTTAGATTGACCAAGTTGAGTTATATTGTAAATTGTAACAAATTTATTATTTGTTAACATTAATAATCGTTATAATGAATTTGCCCTAAATGAAAAGCACTTTATTAATTACGGGATCACATATTAATATTCTCTGTTGGTTTAATAATTCTAGCCATATATTCCTCTTCACAGTATGCAAATGTGACACACCTAGACAAATACGAGTAGGTTAAACCTATTTCGCTATTCTCTTGCCTTCTCACAGTGACACACTTATCAACACCTCACTCAAAAACGCATATATACACACCAATGCGACACATCGAGGAAAGCACTCTGTGAGTGCTGAAAGTGTATCGTCAAAGTTTCGTCGCGTTTGTCGAAGGTGTTTATTGCATGCGGCACGTCAGACTCAAAAACTAGCAACCGGAACTGGCGAAACGGAAGTCAAACGTAAAGCGGAAAAAGCGTACAGTTTAATATACCAGATTTATACCATACGTGCCTTAAAGATCCCTATCGCCATACTACATATTTCGCATCGTTTTAGTTTTATTATTACCACAATTTACACAGCGTAATTAATTTAGTACCTCTCCAATAAAAATGCACTTCGTTCTTGGGGGCGTTTTAATCACTCTGTTTCGTACAAAAAAAAGCAAGGCAAGGAAGGTGGGTCGACAGAAAAGGATATTAAAGTAGCGGAAACAATCAGTATACAAGTGGTTGTAGTTTAAATGAAATGCGACAGTTTGTAGCGTGTTTCACGGACGGCGCAATTGTCACGCCGGCTAACCTGCCGCCCCGCTGCCTCACCGACAGTGAACGCGAGGGTGACACTCGACTTGCTGCAACTGCCAAGCAACCATCCGAAAAGGTTTTTTACTTTGTATTTCCGGACGAAGTACAGAGAGAAAAAGGGGTTTGAGTCAACGGAGAACAATTCACACTTGTTTTTAATTTCGGGACTTTTTGAAACTTACGAATAGTTCTACCCAGTTGACTTAATTGTTGTGTTTTAAGTTTTTGTATTCGAAGGTTTTGTTAAAGTTGATTTGATGGGATTCGCTTGGACATTATTTCTTGATTGCTGTTACATTTGATGAGAGTTTGCCCTTTTTAGAACGAAGTCATGCATAAAATACAATCAATGAGAATAACTAGTTATTGCAGCGACGTAGCAATGTGCAGAATCAGCTGCAACATCATTTAGCGCAGGGTTGGAAACCTGGGAGCGGTGTATAAAATCCAAAATGCGCTCGATCTCAGGCCATTCGGCTCCATAAGCTGCTCCTCCACGAACCGCTCTGGAGCACTCAATTTTCAAAGTTATTATTAATACTGATTTATATATAATTTAACACTAAAAGTCACTTTAATGTTTAATGTTTAATTATAATTTAAAATTTCATAAAATGATTGAATATTATATTCGTTTCCGTACTGCCACGCCTTCTTGGGCATCCCAGTCATAAAATTTACAACATAATAAACTCAGTACGCAGTCACTTGTCACTTCTATTATGAATGACAATCGTGCGACAGTGTCACAAAAGCGAAATCTGCGCAACTTTCTGACGGAGCGTAATTTTTTCTCCCCTGCTTGCTTTGTGCTGCCATTTGTTTTCCATTATCCGAATTAGATTAGATTATGTCGGCGAGGTGCCTATGGTAACGTCGTGACACCGCCGTTCTCGTTCGTCGCACATCATGAGAGCCTTTCTTGCCGCCTCCCGCCTTGCTCGGAGGCGGCATCACCGCAGGAATACAGCTCACGGCGCGACGAGAACAAGGTGTGGGAGGCCAACAACAGGCATATCTGCTTTTGTTCGTCACTTTTGATGCGTACGTGAGCTTCATCACTGATGATCTGTTTTCATACCTCGACCCACATCAAATAGCAGCAGGCATTCGCACCGAAAATGTAAACATTGTTGTGGAGCAAATAAAAAAAAACACCACCCCTCGAACATACAGCTGGTGGAATGCGTGTGAATAACTCCGACAATGCTGTTGGAGTATTCAACATATCCCTCCGAGCAGTGTTTTTAACAGTTTTTAAGTCTATTGAATTGGACAGCATGCTCGCTGTCGGATTATATTCCAACAGGAAGAACGGGTAATCTTGGTGTACATTTTTTCCGTTTTCACGCTACCGCAGGAGGAAAAAAACCGGGCCTGGATGCTTTGTCCTTAGTTGAGCGAAATAAGGAAGTGTTCCGGAACAAAACGACAGTCAACCGGCTAAGCTCTGTTCTCGGGGAGGAGTCGGCCGTCCCGACGTCGTTCATCCGATGCGGGTTTGAGGGGATGTTAAGGATGCCCGGGATGACGGCAATAATGCCCCGCAGAATGCTTGGGCTGAGGATTGACCAAATGTCTATCGCCCCCAGGGGCATTCTAAACATCTAAACACCGAAGAAGGAGACAATGTCCCAGCGATTTAACTTAAATGTCTAAAAGTTTTCAAGCAATACGAGTATCCCTAGAAACATAGTTTATCTAAGGGAGCCAGATGTTTTCTTCGTCTGTTTGATGAAAAAAGAACAGACAAGTTTCTTACATTCATAGTTAATAGGATTTTTCTTCTTTTTGAAATGCTTTATTTTCGCCTTTTTTGAGATTGTGGTTCCAAAGGATTCCAAAGATGATTATCAAGAATAAAAATCTGAACCTAAATTGATAGGCTTTGATCTTGGTCTAACAAATAACTAGCAGTATCTGCAAACATATTGTAGTCCATTAATGCATTGCGGCAGGTCTGAACAAAGGTATATTTATCGACGGATGTATATAGGGGATATTGTACGGCGTTCATTACCTTGAACACTCCGGGTTAGAATGAAGCGCTTAAACGTCGTAGAAAAAAAAGCGAAAATTGGAGGCCAATTTCACTCATCTTTCAGTTTAAAATTAGTTGTACCGTCACATGTTTCAATTATTTCTCATGTGAATGATAATCATTAGTATTATTATATTGATTTAAATGTAACCCAAAAATGTCACCAAATTTCAAATTTCTAACTTGTAAGATTTTCATTCTTCACCATTAGCATTATCATTATATTATAAAAAGTGTAGAATAATTATTATATTGCATAACTTTTAAGATTGAAAACTTTTGGTTTAACACGCACATTTTTAAATAGTTTCCTATGTGATTGACAAGCTTGAGAATTCTTATCATCCTTAACATCCTGATCCAAACCTCTCCAGGCTAAAGAGTTAAACTGTTCGCCATCTACTTCGACATACTCCGAAGATGCTGTACGAGTAGTCGTGTGCGTTTTTCTTTTCATCGATGCTTTCACGAAAGCTGCGTGAAAGCGTTCGCTGTTGAAGCTTATCTTCACAGCAAATTTACGTTTAACACTAAAACCTTTCCGCTTCTTTTGCAGCCTGTGCTCGCCACGCCATCACTGCCACCTCCCACAAGCCAACTCCCTCACAGAAACCCGCTTCTGGATGGGGTTAATACGTGCGTCGGCGTGCTTAGAGCGGATCACTAAAGACTTGCTGGCGCTCTTAAACGCTCGCTGCCGCACGCTTGATTCCACCTCCTAAACCTGCTCAAAATCCGACTCGCTATTTTATGAAAATTTCCGCGTCATTCTGCGCCAAAGTCAACAACACTATTATTACCCAGACCGAGACGGAAAGTTTACATAATCTAATTTTTGATGTTCTTTTATTGGCCTTCTTTATTGGATTATGTTTCATTGTTGTTGAAAGTCGGCCCCGGAATATGAATTATTTTGCGCGAATTAATTAAATCTGATAGTAGGACAGCTCGCAGCATCGCGGGGATGGACCTGTCAAAGGCGAGCCGTAAAAATATTATATTTCATTTCGCATATAAAAAAATTCTATTAGTTGTGATGACAGGGCGGGCCGACGGTGGCGGTGGTCGTGCAGGTCAGCGTAGTGTGTTAACGTTCGAGATAAATTCCTGCTCGTTCGCTGTCAACGAGAAACATACTTTTAGAAACGTATCACGCAAAAAAAAGTTGGCAAAAAATACAGAGAAAAATGCGACAATATGGAAGCGAAAAGAAAGAGCTTGCTTTTAGAAATTTATAACCATTTCCTGTTCATGGATAAGGACTATTCAGACTGGAGCGGAGCTAAATATTATTAGGTTGCATAACTTTACGCATATGGTAAAAAACATTTTCTCTTAAAATGTATATATGACTACCGTAATTAAAATTGCACGTTCGTTAAAAAGGGTAGAAATTATCCAAACAAAATAATTACAATTGAATTTACATCATTGTAATGGTTTGCTTTTAGATTCTCACTAAGGAGTGAACGCGCTTGGTCCGAACAAAGCACAGGAAATATTGTAGAAAAGCATTCGTTTGCTATCGAGGAGAAAGATAGAAACGAATTTTGAAAACGATTTTTTAAATATATGCGAATATATTGTAAAAAATATGTGTTTATTTTATCGAAACATATGTTTCTTCTTCTATAAGAATAAGATAAACTGTTTACTTTTAAAATGTTCATAATAAATTGTTGATTTTATCATTCCTTAGCCTAAGAACAGGCACTATGGAGGCAGCTCGGTACTGAAAAGCGCACGGTTTTATGAATGACGGAAAAGCGCACATGGAAAATGGAACGAAAAGTGCGCTGGCGCTTACCAAAGTTTATATATATATCGCTCGAGATGCTGTGATTTTCTGCATTGCGCGCGAGGAAAATTTACGTCTGGCCGCTTGTTGTTCTTTCAGCGAGCTCGCTACCGCCCCGCCACCGCCTCAGCTTTCACCCGTCTGACGTATACAATGCATGCCAAGAACCGGCAGCGGCAAGAAGTGAAACACTTGTTCTGGCGCAGCGCAAAGAACGCATAAAAGATGCAAGGGAGCAGCGCATTCAGCAGCATTGCCGCAGAGCGTTTTATTCGCTTCCAAAAGCCTTCTGAAGCTGTTGCCACCGCCGCCATGTGATTCAACATCTAAATTTGTGCCGCTTTTGTATACATTTAGAGCTTGTTTTTTTCTTCTTCAATGGGGGGCAATGAAAGTTTTCTTTTGTCGTTGAAGAGGAATGCATTCTGAGTAAAGTTTAGTCAAGATTTACTATGTAAAGTTAAATTAGTCTAAAATAAAGAAACTTTAGAAACTTTAAAGTTTCGTTAGGATTAAAGTAATTTTTAGCAAAAATATGCTCAGTATGTTTTCATGTATTTTCTTTGTCATATGAATTGAATTTCGTGTGAGTTAATTTACTTTATCCGGCAAAATTCAGATTTTGTTTGAGTATTTTGACAATAGAACAATGACTTGGTATTCGTGTTTTCACCTTTGATATTAGTAATATGATAGCATTTTAATGAAAAATACATCACGCAAGAGTATTGTTTATCCTGAATTTTTGGAATAAAACTTGAAAAGAATGTTTTGTTTCTTTCAACGCGTATGACAAATTCCATGTTTTCCATGTTTTAATTCCATGTTTATTTTATGTTTATTATTTTGTTTATATTATATTTTCTGGTTGTATTAATTAAAATTAATTAACAAAAGATCTGTTTTGTTCATTATTTTCTCTGGGGGAAACATATTTGTTTTTGTACTGTGCGTAAAAATGAAGAGTTTGTCTAGACGAAATTCTCGATTTTGGATGTTCTTCTCATCAGACTATTCCCAAAGGAATGTGGGCTGAAATATCTTAGGGGCTATTATTTCAGAGCATTCGGTGCTATCTATGGTAAAGATTAGGATTAATTTCTTCAAATATTAAACAAATAATTAATTTAAAAATTGCCTTATGAAGAAAGATATATAATATTAGAATGGTGTCCAGTGATTTTAGATTATATTAAACATAGTTGAAAATTTATTCTTATCCAGGGATACGTCTTCCTCAAGAGCTACGCATGTTGTGGTGTCGGAAAAGTATGTACAATATCATTTGGCACGCATGGATAAGGTTATTTCAAGTCAATACAATGCAGCAACGGAGTATTTTTATTGTATTTTTATGGTGCTTTTATTAGTATGCCTTGCGATGAACTCCGATAAATAAAATCTCAAGGTTCCTGAATGGGGGCTCTGGGTGGGGGCCCTATATGATAATTCTCATGATTAACCCATATACAATATTCCGTCATACTGAAATATTTCATTGATAATGGTTTCATTGCATGCAGGTTTCCGTATCCAGAAGGTTACGTATTCGGTAGGTTTCATTGTATTAAGAAAAATATACAAAGTATGTTATAAGAATATTTTATAGTGTGTACTAACTAAATAACTGCGTTGTCAACGTATCCAATAATTATAGAAGATTGATAACTGCTACTCTAATAAACAGAAATTGTATTTAGAACCTAAACCTGACTAAAGACTGACTGATGTAAAAATCAACGTCGATTAATCCCGTTTATACAAGCTGAACCAGTTTCGAAAGGCAGCAATTACTTTTTCGAAAAACTCTTAAATCTCCCTGTTAATGACATAATTAACACCCCTGTGAATATTGGCGACTCCCTTAATACTTGTCCATGTCTCCTCAAGGAGACGTGTCTGTTAGTTTAAAAAATGCTATTTTCAGCACTTTAATTATATATTTTATATTAATTGCACATTAATAGGACGATTAGTGTCTGTACAATAGGTAATCGTATCATGAATCATAACAAATTTTTATTCTCTTCCACGTTTCTTAATTGTCCACTTATTTCCTTTTATATTTCCATTTATAGTTTGATTTTAAAACACTATTTTTGAGGAAATTAAAGAATTTTGAGAATTATTAAACAAAAAGTCATTGCAAATGGTAATAATTCTGGTTTCACTCTCTCATTAATATACGAAAATGCAGCAACCAAAAAATGACATGAATGGGATTGTTTTCCATCCCTTGGATTTAGTGAACTATCGACCCTTTACACGCCGCAGGGCTCAGGGCTTAAACCGCACACGTCAACCTACGTTCGTTATTATCGAAGTGACAGTTTTGGGCTCGCTCTCAATCCCACCCTCCTAAAAACAACTTCTGACTGCCATACGCAGCTTGGCAGCCATGCACCTGTGTTTGCATCCCTAACAAAGCTGGGGAAACTATACCAGAACGACAGTTTGAACAATCAATGGACAAGTACAAGCCTACTTCTGGACACAAAAACTAATTATAAACTGCAAAACATGAGGATGTCTAGCCGTATTTCCCTGTAATCAATCATCATCTCATTGTATCCGACATTTTGTCTACTTTTTTGGTGTTACGGTTTCAGAAAATATGATTGAAATGGAATTTAATGGATGATATTTTTAAATTTGCAAATTTCAAGTAGAAAAGAAGGAAGAAAGAAAAATAATCCTGTTCCAAATTGAAAGGACTAATCATGAATTATAGAATATTTCCACTCAATTAGCACATAGCATAGTGACCCATCAATAATTCATCAGCCATGGTCATAATTTACGCACACATCGCGTGCAGAAATAGTTGTATTAATAACCAAGGGTACAAGAGATGGGGCAGACGGTCTAATGAATATGTAAGCATGTTTGCAAATGGTGGAGGCGCCGGGCCTGTGCTGTACATCCCCATGGGATGCTTTCCACGCGGTTTGGCTCCTGCCTTCTAACACGCATCCTTCCTTCATCCTCCGTCCCGTCCATAGTTGTCGCACCCTGTACCCTCCTACCCTTTGAACGGTCATAGTTCTCCTCCATATTCGCCAAAACGCCGCGCCGGACTTAATCTAAACGATAGCAGTACTAATAGGACGATTTGCACGATACATTTAATCTGCCGCTTTAATTTATACAAAACTTTGCAAGGCAACTCTGTGCTATTCCCGGTTATCCCACGTTCTTAGTATTTCAGTGTTTCGTTGTTTTACTAGGCTAGTGTTACACTGTAACACTGTTATACAGCTATACTACTGTACACTGATGTACACTATTCGGTATTATATTCGTCGTGTAGATGTGTTGCTTTCGGAAAAGCGAAGGTAATAGTGCTGGTAGAGAAAGCCTGAGGAAAGCTAGAGAAGGACAAGGGGAAATGTTAGAGTTAGCTCTATTGAGTTGGGTATTGTCTATATATACTAGGGGAAGACGAGAGTTTGCGCTTGGCGGTTGGCATGGTTTTTGGGTGTGAGATGGCGTGAAAGGACGTGACGGCTGCTAGCCGCCTCCGCGGGCTGTGAACTAGCGAGTTGTTAGCACTGTGCAGACAATACGTTTTTGTCGATAGGATTGTAAGTAGACGCATGGCCGCAGACGGAGTGAATTCATGTCGCCTCGCGAATGAGCGAAGCGCTGGGAATTTATTCAAATTTATTTAGTTGGCTCTCGCTATTTATCTAAGAAGCACAACACATTTCAGAGTTAATAGATTTTATATAACATTGTTATATTTACTATACTGGAATAGCATGGAAATAATACCATTTTATTCTTTCAAAAAGTTTTTAACTGGGTTAGTTGCAAATTAAATTACATTTTAATTTACTAGCGTTACCTTATTACACCTGTGTAAGCATTCACAATATGAATAAGTATAAACAATTTGAATTTATAAACGCGTGTTACTTAATATTCGTTATTTGTGAAAAGGAACAAGCGACAAATTCACAAACTGTAAATTTTGCATTGAAGTCTTATTGCAAACTCATGAACTACAAATATTTTCAAATTCGGGTGCATGCATCTAATTCGACCAGTAAAATAAGTCGAAAACTTACACATAGTTTGGAATGTTGAGAATATTATAATATTTTAATGTAATTCGTGTAAATATAGATATAATTAAAGCAAATAAGGAGAATTGGACGTTTAATTAGGATTTACACTCTAATTAAATGAAAATATAATATTTTATTCTAAAAACATGTTCAATTAATTATTTGCATTAAGGAAATACTGTTCCTCAACTGATTTATGTTTTTATTGGACGTACATATACGTTTCCCAAATCTTGGAAAGTAAAAATGTTATAATTTATGGTTTCTACTATAAATAACTATAACTATAAAAATATGTTTTGTCACTGATTATAATTAAGACCCGCTCATTCTCCTCCTGTTCTACAATGAACTCATTTCAGTATCGATTTTTATTAAGAAATATTTTACGTATTATATTGATTTTCAATCTGAATAACTGTTTTAAGTGCGGAAATGCGTTCATAGATGATCTGAGATTTATAGTTCGTTTTGGCATCTGCGTGCTTTGGGCCGTTCATGCTTTTTAACAAAATCTACAATTTTTGTTAGGTCAATTTCTGATTCAGAGACTCTTGTTGACAAGAACTATAATTAAACAAAAAGAAGCTATTTATGTAGTTTGGTTTATTCTTGACATAAATAATGTATATTTTTAGTATAAAACGGCCAGTGATAGCGAAAATGAAGTATAACTAACACTTTCAACAACTGTGGAAGCCTGACACATCGATGCCAGAAAACTAAAGCTAATTATTATATTCATACTTAATATTTGTAGAGAAATATAGTATGAAAAATATAATATTCCATGATTTATTAGTTATTTACGAAATTTAGAACTATTTGCTGACATTATCCAGTAAATGTCCTTAATATGTATAAAATGACCTTTCAGGCGCCGACAAAACGAAAATATCATAAAATTCAAATAAGATGCATTATTTACTAAACAGTATAATGAGAAAACATATGTCTTTTCTATTGACCAAAATTATGACTTAGTCATTTTGATGACTTTTAGGAAAAGAAGAATTTAAAAAAGTAAATTTCTACAAAATACATGAAATGACCTCATAACAAAACCGACAGCAAACAGAAGAGCCATTTCCGCTGAGTTTACTGTGCCACCACTGATAAGATAATGAATTTACGCCTTTATAATGTACGAATCCCGGTAGTTGATGGCGGAGGAGTCCACGCGATGCCCTTAATATTTCATCACCCACGGCACGATTTGCACGCGTATGTGATTCTTTCACGGTTTGTGTACGCTTAGCGGTTACGAAACCAGTGTGAATGTGTGAATAGTTCGGCGGCACGCTCACCGCCTCCATCAATTTTAGATCAATCTGCTTTGGCGGAGGCGCCGGTATGGTCTGAGGGGGCTAGGCGGTTAGACGGGGCGCAGTCGTTGTAGTATAGCAACTTGTTGAGTGAAAACAAACGAATAAACCGAGTGGTGGCTGACTCGTGCCACCGCACCCTGCCTCTCGCCCGCCCTTAGTCGCCGCCGGCAAACACCGGACGCACACCGCCGCGCTGAGACTCTAATTTAGTGTTGTAATCAGGATTTACAACGAGTATACATGCATAAGTAACGTGCTTGCCTTGGCGGCTGGTTGTATTTTTGGTTTGGGAATGCATACGGACTTATTGCGGCTTGATAGTTTGCGGCTCAATTCTCTGACCTATTTTCCTAGCATGTTGTTAATAATTTAATTCTCATTTCTGTAGTGAAAAAAGACACCTGCGTGTTGTATGTTATGTTTAGAGGGCTATTATTTTGTTTCTACGAATTGCTAAATTAAATATTCTTTTAATAGTATATTATAATGGATAATTTGGACCATAATTAATGAAGTTTATGAAATGTTTACTACTTTATTAGCCATAGAATATGGTATTTGTGGAGTAAGTATATCTATTAGCCACTATTTTGATTTTAGGTAAGCAACGCGGTGAACGCGCCCGATATGATGAAACTGTTCTAGGTGATAGATAGAGGAGGCGTGCACGAGTTCGACGCGGCGGTCGATGTTTATAGTACATTGCACACGCTCGGTCGGACCAAGGTGTTTTAATGTATATAGGAGGAGCTCCAGGTGGGGAGTGGATGAATGCGGCCGATCCGGTCATAACATCAAGACTTCGCAGAAATCTTACAAATACACCCTCAAGTATCAGAGAAATATTTAAGTTCACTCCAACATGTATTTAAACAATATAACCTCGAATTAGTTCATAATTCATATCAAAGTCGTTTCAATTTAATTTTTTCTATCTTTTAATCCAAAAGAATCCAGTAAAAACTCATCTACTTTCAGTTTCGTCATATGACAATCGAGTATTCGTCATTTTCCTCCTATACAAACAAAACTCAAAACAAAAGCACCTATCTTTGTATATACGAAAGCCTCACATCCAGTCATACATTGAAATAAATCATTCGCATTGTTTTTGTCCATCTTGGAAATCCTTTTACATCCATGCAATTTTTTCGCGTAGCTACAACCAGAACTTGGACAACGTGTGGCGTACAGATAAATTCGCACAAAAAAGCATGAAAAAGCGACGACTAGCAACAAGATTGGCGATGAAAGAGACGCAGAAGAGGCACAAAAAGCAGCAGCCGCGTGCCGAAAAAGGAATTGGGAAAAGGATGGGAATAAAACGTAGTCCATCGATTGTCGTACAACGGCTATCGAAAGAATTTGGTCGTATTTTTTCCTTTTCGCCCTCGTCTCGCATTTCGCGATGTCGCGACGCGACGTTTCAGTTGTAGTTACGCTTTCGAGATTGAAATGGAATCGAGGCGCGCTCGACGAGTTTTAACTCTCGAGTTGAATTTGAGCTTGCTTTCATTTTGAAAGGTGGCGTAAGAAAGGCGACTCGCACAGATGGCAAAAAAATCCGCCGAACGAATGAGCGTGACAACAAGAAAAAACGCGGAAAGTGGAAGTAAGGCGAGAATTAATGACATCCACACTTTTTATTACACTTCTACCTTGCTAGTTTTTATCTGCTTTTAGTTTAATCATTAATCAATCTTTTCAGAACAGTTTGGGTGTGTATGAAAGTGTGAGGGAATGACAGCATCATTGAGATGTATAAATTTTTCAGTGGATTAGAAGTATTTTTTATTATCTGTTCAAGAAAATGTCAAAATTTTAAATGTTTCTCACCAGTCTTGCTACTTTAATTATCAATACTACAAAGAAATGTGATACCATGTTACCTTAGAGACTGAAAGATTGGGATGAGTGCAACGCTGTTATACACATTCAGAGTAGTTCCTGGAGGGGATGGACCGAGTGCCCGAGTTTGTAGCGAAACTCGGTGTTAGGAGGTTTTCTTTCGCTCGAGTTTCCTGCGAATAAAATTGTAGGCCGGGTATAGTATAAGCAGTAAAATATAGAGGGTGCTAAAACGAGTTTGAACTTCAAACTCGCGGGATTGAAGCTACCCTTTAAAAAAACTTAGAAACTCGCTTTTTTTTGGAAAAAAATCACCAGCCTGAATTGTAAGTTGAGGTGACGGACTTTAAAAAGCGCTCATTGGTTTAGCACACTGCGTCAAATGATGATGCACATATTCCTGCTGACTCTGCATAATCCTCGGTCGCTGCACCAAAATATGCTAATATGATATCTGGGAGAGGGAGTGCCACCAGGCTTCTACCGATTTCTTGATATGTCTTTGGCATTATTTGTTAATATTTTCCAAAATTTAAATGAAACTGTAAATGCTCTAATTTAAACAGTTTGATTTTATAAATTTAACATTAAACATGCCGAATAAAACAAGCTAAACAACATAAAACTACCCCTACTGTAAATATTTACTATTATCATTGTTTACAAAATAAACAAACATTATAATGCTTAGTACCGAATCAATTTAGATAATATTAGCTTAGGTTAAAACCCATTATTTTCCCTTATTTTAAGGTTATCTAAGGTTATGTCACTTCCTGTGGTAATCCATTAAGCGCAAGTTTATAAATTAAAGGACATTAATACACCTGAATGCAGCAAACAGCAATTCGGGGTTTTGGAGTTTTGCAGGCGTACACTGGGTATTTTCGGTTGGTAGGGTTTCGATGAAGAGCAAAGGCCCTGTCGGTGCGGCCTGTATATGTGGGTGAACGCCATTGTGCAGGGAATTTATTTATCGATTGCGACGCACGCGAATAATAAATGACGAGCGATAAACAACTCGCGTCTCGTTTGTGATATCAACCACGGCCGTCCGCTCTCCGCCAAAAACGCGTTCAGCAGCGGTTGCCTTACTCCTCCATTGCCCGCCTCCCTCCAACCCTATCATGCCTGCATAAAACACACTTTCGATGGTGGTGTGTGTTAGACGTTGTGGGGGTGGCAATAGCAGGGTAGGTGTGAGGTACAAATGGGCTATTTGGTTACTTAAAAGCGTGGAGGCGGTGATGCGGTACGCCGCAAACACTGAATTATACTCCAACTTCCGGCACCAGTGGAAAACCAGCGAAAAGTCTCTCACAATTTTTTCCACTAAAGCCAGAAATGATTTCTCATATCGTTAGTTTTCGTAAAATTATGAAAATATTTAAATCAAAAACATATTCTTAATGTTTTGAAGAAAATGAAATCTAAGTATACTAAAAATACATTTTGTAATTTTTCATATTTTCTATTATATGTAAGATCTTTTCGTGTTTTTTTTTAAGAAATATCAAAGGAAATATCAATATTTTTATCTTTATGACTCTGAGTATTGATTCTACCATTCAAAAATTGAAAAAAGAGCATTACATTCTGTCTGAGCCTTTTCCTCCTCTTGTATAGCGATATAAATCGGAGGCACGCGTGGTTTGTGCGTTTCCAGTGTAACCGTAGCCAAATGGGGCGGCCGTGGCGGTCGGCCACCCCTCGTCACACGTGCTGCTCGGTTTACGGCCGCACCGAAGCCGCACCCTGGTGAAAACGCATAAAACACTGTAGCAGGTAAGTGCGAAATAAAGATAACGCGCATTTTTAAGCATCTTGCACGTAGACTCATGATATATTGTTGGCAAATAGTCACATTCGACAGTACTGCAATAAGAAAATACATTAGTCTGTAACTAATATTAAAGGTAAAAATATTAAAATAAAAGTCATTCAAATGTTTTCAAAGCTTCTTTACTCAAATATATTATTCATATTCATGTTTTCGAACAGAACATACATAATTAATAATACCAGAAAAATCAAAGAACTTGTTTGTGTTCCTACTCTTTATGCTAATCATTGGAGTTTATAACATGAAGAAATAAGTTACTATAATACAAAACAAGCTGAATGATTGGGATGAGTATTTATACACCTACACAACCTACGGAACCTACAGAATGCCTTGGAGGGTCAGGTTGATGTGACTTTCTTGAACAAGAGGGCATTTAGGTGTTTACATACGGTGCTCTAACTCCACATGATTACATCTGTTGATGGTGTGCACATACCTGCTGACCTTGCATAGATAGTATTCTTGCTAATTTGGCAAAAGTGTTGAACCACTGTGAAAATAGTTGGAGATCCGATTTGAAGGACCATGAAAATAGTTGGTGCCCTAATGGAGGACTTAATCCTTATGTTTAAGGATTATTGAAGCTATCTCAGCCTCTATAGGCATTGGTGCCACGTAGAGAGTTTGACGACAGATTGATACACTAATTTGTTACAGATGCACCTGATGTGGACTTTAATTGTTGTAAAATCAATAATAGTAGACTGCTTGGTGTCTTAGAGAACACCTTATTGTAGACTCATGATTGTAGGGGCTCACTTTTAACAGTACCAGTTAAAACAATCTTGCTTTAACATATAAACAATAAATACAAATAAAAGAAAAGAAACTAATAATCAATAACTTCTTCAATCTAGATACATCTGATAACGTTCATAAACCGAACAGTATATTATCACGGTACACATGATTGTGCACGTCCAAACACACTGCAAAAAATGTTGTAACAGTTTCTATACTAAAAGTTATTATTAATCATAAGTAAAAAAATTGTATTTTTGGTCCTGAGACCTGGCCAACGACCATACTGGTCCTTCAGCCTGGATTTACATTTTATTGGTTCTAATGTATTCTTATTTACATGTTATTATTGTGATTGTGATGTTGTGGGTTGCGCACATTTTGAGTGGGCTAATCATTAGTATTAATAGGCATTTAGCAATATTTCTTTCGAGTATATTGTTAATATATAAAGATAGAGACTGTCACATTGATTATTAATATTAAAGTGGCATTGAATACCAAACAAATCGCTAGATTGTAAACTATTATATAAATTTCTGCTTGAATTAGTTCGTAGTTAGAACGATTTATTTGTAAATAATATAGCCAATTAACTATCAGGCATGCTATTGTATTGTCGTAAATATAGACGAATATTTGACAGGATTTTGATTAGTTTTCGATTCAACACATCCTTTGTTTTAACTGATATTAAATATGCTTGTGCCAAGTATTTTAGTAAATTTCTGCCAACCCGAATAAAATCAGTGTTAAATTATGTGCATTCATATATTTAATAAAGTCCAGCATGTGCATATTAGTTTATATAGTTATATTTATACGATTAACATTAATGAACTGGAATTATTTATAATGCCATTTTAGCATTATTTAATGTCCATATTTGTGAAATTTTAGTTTTCAAATGTTAAAAAAATTAAATTACTCATATGATTTCAAATATTATAAAATAATCCAATGTTATATTAATAATAATATTTTCTGTCAGAATATTAAATTGAAAATTATTTTCTCATTTCTTTTTTTACTATTGTATAGGAAGGAATTAAATCAAATGAAAAATGGAAATATACATTATCCATTTCATTTTTACAAATGGATCACTGATTACTATACGCGATCGGCTATTCACCGTTCACTATTCACTACTACTTAAGTACTAAATAAGTATAAACTACGTGACGCCGATTGTTGTCATTATTTTGTTAATTATAAACTTGTCAATGCAACCAGTTACCTCACACATAAGTGGGTCAGCTTAGGCGCCAGCCTAATCGCAATTATTGTTATTGCAATTCTGCAACAATGAAAAGTCCGAACTATAATGTCAATGTTATGATTATCTTAGATTCAAACATGGAAACAATGATAAGTTTAAGTATGATAATATAAAATATTGCTGATTTCGCGAAATCAGAAAAAATAAAAGATATCCGAGTTCTTAAAGCATTTTGTGAAAATTATGTTTTTCAAGAACTTTCGCACATTGGTTATATAGTTTTATATTCTTTTACACCGTGTTCATCATCCATAAAATCTCCTATCCTATCTTTTTATTTTCCTCAGTGTTTATTCTACTTTATGGCTGAGGTAAAATAATTTTGATTATAAAATAATTTAATGATATATATAATAACT
Organism: Weissflogia rhopalogaster; assembly: GCA_019419845.2. Taxonomy (NCBI): domain Eukaryota; kingdom Metazoa; phylum Arthropoda; class Insecta; order Coleoptera; family Staphylinidae; genus Weissflogia; species Weissflogia rhopalogaster. The sequence goes on from WSZQ02000008.1 coordinate 2,884,920, forward strand.
TTGTTTTCTGTCAGAACATTAAATTATTTTTCTATTTTCAGATAATATCCAATGAAATATGAAAATATGCATTACGCATTTGCACTATAAAAGTAAATTATAGAAAGTCGACTGACTTTTTACTGCAGTAATGTATTGCTCGCGATTCTCGCAAATTAAGTTTCTCGGGCAAATTGTTCATTCTTCATCGCTTGTACTAAAAAAATAATAATATGCAGTCTTAAAAACTGACACTGCGGTGTGCTGTTCATTACTTACTATAGAGTCGTTGCCGATCCTGAAATAATAACCTGTCGCAGTGATTCAGCACTCTCACAGAGTCAGCAGGAACTTGAAGCGCGATGGGCAAGCATCAGAATCCACTTGTTTCCAGATCATTTACCTCCATATTGTACCCCTCCAAGGACCACTCTGGAGCAAAATAAATATCCCGCTCAAACTCAACTTCTCCATCTCGGTTCAGTCATTCAATTATTTTTTCAATAATCCTTCAGTGCTTTATTCCACTTTCGAGCAGGTGAATCATAATTTTAGTTTTGTGACAATTGAACATTTAGGAACACCTATTTATACATTAATACAAAAACACATTAATTATTTCTCTTTAACTTTCAACAAAATTAAGATAATCCAAAAGACGTGTTGAATAAATAAGGCTAATTTTGCCCAAATGGCATACACTAGTTGCCGAGCCATAAACAACACGGCCAGCACATGCGTTAGTTTACACATCGCGCGCAACACGCATTAACACGTTATAGATTTAATAATTCAATGCGTGCGATGGCACCTCTGCGGTATCTTCGCATTTTCGACTGATGGAGGTTAGGTGAAGGCACCGGGCGACGTTTACAAGCCGCCTGAGGTGGCGTCTCGACGTTCATCCTCTCTTCTTCTCTTCCTCACGGCTTCATTCCACGTATTTCATACTCGTACAGTTCGCGCAATCAAACGGAATGCGAATTTGAACCGCTGTCTAGCATGTACTAGCAGGGCCGAGGGCAGGAGGTTGGGGTAGTTTACGAAAAGGGTTGAGTTCTCAGCTCGCGTGCTTTCAGACGCACATGTGGCGCTTGTTTGTTGCTGCTTGTTGTTTACCACCGCGTATTATATACATTCACACGTCGCAGATATTCAAATTTAGATTGGAGCTTGCTGGCGGGGCCAAGAACGCAGTCGGTGTTATTTTGTCGGAGGCTGAAGCTAAGGGTAGGTAAATACGGTTTCACTTGACTACACTTCACATTTCATTACGCTTGCGAAGGGTGGTGGTGGAGGTGTGTGGAGAGTTGCTGGTAGTTTTGATACGCACGAGCAGTGCAAATACCGTGGGGGATTTACGCTGTGAATCTGCTGGGATCATCGCGATGATGACGATGTAATTATTGATGTTATTTTCGGTTTTCTGGTTATTCAAAGTTAGATTGGACTATTTTTGGTCCACATTTAGGTGTTAGATTAAGCAAATTGAGCTTATGAATATGCTTGAATTATGTAAATCCTTTTATATTGATGTTATTAAATTTGCATTTTGATATGGGTTAGGTTATATTGTACGGAATATTCTTTTGAAAAGTATTATAAATATTGACAATGTGTCGAATTATAAATCGTAAATTGATTACGATTTGAACTTCAACGTGTCTACTTCAATGCGCAGCACGATCATTAAAGTTAACGAAAGGGGTAGTTTTCGGGCCTGTCTTAAAATAAAAGACCATTAGTAAAAGGTAGGTGCGTATTACTTCCTTACTGCATGCATCAGGGTATTCTGCATTTGTGGAATTTCATTTAAAAGTAAGTCAGGAATTGTGCAACTCATTGTATTCCAACAGTATTCCACTTTGTATTTTTAGAAGATTGTATCTAATTTAATGTATATTTTACTCCAATTTAAGTCTACAAATATTATATTTCTTTATATATGCGTTGATAACTAAAATTTTGTTCCTTTAAATAGCCTTATATGAAGGAAGTCATTATCTTCATTGATATAGAATTCTTTTAGAATAATTAAATATGCCTTTTGATGAAGTAGGTCAAGTGCAATAAAAACAAGATTTTGCAAAAACCAAACATCATTTATTTCGAGAAGTCGTTAATTGTAGATTAGTATACCTTTGTTCGGACTAAGCGCGTTCAATACTACATGTTCCAGAGTATTCCAAGTCTGGAATTTAATTTAAAAGTCGCTTAACTATTGTACAACTTGTGAAATTCAAACCATACTCCACTCTATATATTTAGAAAATCATGTTTAATGTAATATATCTTACTTCACTTATGTAAAGTCATTCCTTTTCATTACATATGATTTGATAACTCAAAATTCAGTTAATTGCAATAGGCTTATGTTTAAATAATTCATAATCTCCTTATGTAGGCCATCTATTAAATTATTTGTTTTAACTTTTCATGATTCAGGTCAACGTCAAGTGCAATAAAAACAAAACACAGAGTTCTTCAAAGACCAAAAGCTCCAAAACATGCTTTTACAAATGTTCAGAAATTAATGCCCCAATATAAAGCCTCACAAAAGATTACAAATGTGAAAAATATCCTCACTGACGAATAACAGTCATAAATTTTTCTATCAACAGCGAATTCAAAGTTGAGCTTTGTTTACGCATACAAAAGCCAGCCGCAGCGGTTTGCCTCAGCAAAATATTGCGAAAAGAAAACCGGCAAGGATTAATTTCGTTTTTGAAAAGATTGCCACCCCTTCACCTTCTGCGGCCTTCTGCGGCACGCAATATATACAACTGCGTTTCAGCTGACGGCTTATTTGCTGTCGTATTGTGCGTTTAAAAATTAATTCCCATTTTCTGCCACTTTTCTCCCCCGTTCCTAAAATTTTTTCTCGCACGTATTTGTCAGCAAACAAGTCGAGAAGGCGAACGTCAAATGAATTCTCGTTTCAACGTATTTGGCTATTGCACAATTTATGCTTATTTAACACGGTTTCTTAGCATTTAATTTGTTGGAAATTTAATTTTCGTATTTAAATTTACGCATTTTTCTTAATAATTAATGCGAATGTAAGCTGGCTAGCGAGTGTTGGTGGTAGGTATGGATAAATACAGGTAGGAGTAATCTGAATTGCCGCCACCGCTTTCGCATCGTTGAGTACAATAAAGGTTTATTGCGACTAATAATCGTATTTCATAATTATTACGCATTGTATAGCGTGCGTGAGGGGTAATATTAAGGATATAGAAGATATTACAAGCAAGATGTACAACCATGGCCAATTTACCGCCAGGGGAAGAAAAAACCGAGGTTTGTTTAAGCGTACTTAAATTTATAAACTAACTGACCTTGAAATATAATATTTTGGGCTTATTTTAATTTAAAAAGGGAAAATTTCTCAACATAAATATATTTTAAAACCATGAATTCCAATTGTAAACAAGGCAAAATCGAATTTAATAATTCAGAAGTTAATTAGAAGCATAATTAATTGAAATCAGAAAACCAAATTTTAGTAACGTTTAGGAATACATCCAGCAAAAATTAACAAAGTTATAATCCCAATGAAATTGGTATAATATGCGATGGGATGGGATGGTGGTGGCGGTTGCTGCTCCTAGACGCCGCGCCGCCGACGCCAGCAGACAAGCCTGCATAAGCGGGGCAAAACTGCGCCGTTTTGGAGGCGGCTGTAGTACGAGGTGGCGGCATGTAACTAGGCTAAAACCGTGCGCTCACTAAGCGGAGCGCGAGTGATGAGATAATCCGTTTAACGCGCTACTGCGACCTCGCATGTTTCGCGCAATTTTTAATGCAATTTTGCAATTTTTATATGCGGCACGGCGAACGGCAACGCAAATAAAAACATTTCGCGCGAACAAACACTTTTACGCCATTTGCATTTATAATCGCGCGTAAAAATCACGCCATGATATAGGCTTGCCCGGAGTGCATTCGCGGCAGCGTGATAATAAAAAATTAAAGCATTAAGCGCTTTCAAAGTTGTGTGCTGGCTCCTGAATATGCGCCACTTATTGTGGAAAGCAATTTCCAATAATATAGAGTTCGTCGATTACAAGACGCTTGAGCGCAATGAGTGCAGTCGACAGACATTTCCTTGCGCTAACTAATTGCGATCTGCATCCGGAACATGGAAATTGTGTGTCGCCGACGGCATCGCGTATATTCATCTATGTATATTTGCTGGCTGGCATGTATGCGTAGATGTGTGGGAATTTGTGTTAGGCGTGTGCAGTTTTCCGAATGGGAAAGAGATTGTTTGTTGGTGGAGGCGCCGGTAGTGGAGGCGCGCGTAGTACTGGCGTGCTGGAGGCGCCGGGCGGCACAGAGTGGAAGCAACTGGAAGTCGTTTTAACTTTAAATTAAATTACCGAAGAATTTATGTATGGCCTGAGGACAGGTTGTTCCTGCAGGGAACCTGCGAACTATTGTCTTGAGATGGTTCTAAACAAAAACTAAACAAAAGCCTAACACTACTCGTTTTCTTTTGATTCTAGCAATGTTAAAAAGTGATCTACGAATCTTAACTGAGCAAATAGCTATAAATATATGTTTTCAAATATAACAAACATCTCTTTTGAATGTAGGAAAAAGTGGAAAAAGTAAAATTCAATTTTAAAGTTAAACTATACTCTGTATACTTCCATTTTGTTCAGGCATAGTTGAATTTAACTGCATTTGTCAGCAGAAACAATTGAATTCTCACCGAGTGCTTCGCTGTAATGTGAATCGCCGAAACTATCAACTGAACAAGACATGTTTAATTCGCTTTCAACTGCGCCGATTGTTATGAACTGGCTTGCTTCTTTCGAAGCCTTACCACACGATATTAGAACAATTGTTGTTTTGCTCTTTGTTGGTCGGTTTTGTTTGCGAGTTCAGTCGGAAGGCCAGCAGCCGGACGGAAAGTTTCCTGCCGCCGAACACAGCAGCCACTCGCCGCCGCCGAGGGGTAGACATGTGACATTTGCGCGTGACGCTCTGTGGATTTCGCCAATGAAACAGACATTTGGCCGCTGCCATCGCCAGCAAAACACAGTTTTCGTAAACCGGAGTCCTGAACGAGGGGGTAAACAAGATGGGAAAGCAGTTGGTATCAGAGCTTTGGGTTTAAACAATACCAAGGGAAATGGGGATATTGTGGTAACACAACTATTTCGAAATTTCTAAGAATGTGCAATAAAATTATGCAAATACTTAATATAAATGAATGAAATAGAATATATAGATTACTAAACAAAAACTAAACAAAAGCCTAACACTACTCGTTTTCTTTTGATTCTAGCAATGTTAAAAAGTGATCTACGAATCTTAACTGAGCAAATAGCTATAAATATATGTTTTCAAATATAACAAACATCTCTTTTGAATGTAGGAAAAAGTGGAAAAAGTAAAATTCAATTTTAAAGTTAAACTATACTCTGTATACTTCCATTTTGTTCAGGCATAGTTGAATTTAACTGCATTTGTCAGCAGAAACAATTGAATTCTCACCGAGTGCTTCGCTGTAATGTGAATCGCCGAAACTATCAACTGAACAAGACATGTTTAATTCGCTTTCAACTGCGCCGATTGTTATGAACTGGCTTGCTTCTTTCGAAGCCTTACCACACGATATTAGAACAATTGTTGTTTTGCTCTTTGTTGGTCGGTTTTGTTTGCGAGTTCAGTCGGAAGGCCAGCAGCCGGACGGAAAGTTTCCTGCCGCCGAACACAGCAGCCACTCGCCGCCGCCGAGGGGTAGACATGTGACATTTGCGCGTGACGCTCTGTGGATTTCGCCAATGAAACAGACATTTGGCCGCTGCCATCGCCAGCAAAACACAGTTTTCGTAAACCGGAGTCCTGAACGAGGGGGTAAACAAGATGGGAAAGCAGTTGGTATCAGAGCTTTGGGTTTAAACAATACCAAGGGAAATGGGGATATTGTGGTAACACAACTATTTCGAAATTTCTAAGAATGTGCAATAAAATTATGCAAATACTTAATATAAATGAATGAAATAGAATATATAGATTTTACAAATTTTAGTGGAGTGGGGATGGGTCTATAATACATTAAACATACTACTTCATATATGAACTTCGTTCTTCAATTAACTATTATAAATATGAAATAAAGATTTTTTTAAATTTTATTATTAATTCATTCGTATAACATA
>WSZQ02000008.1:2893786-2904772 GCA_019419845.2 Weissflogia rhopalogaster
AAAAAAAGAGTTTATTCAATCCTGAACAAAGCTGACTTTCCTTCGACAATCTTCTCTCATAATCCAACGTTGCTTAACCTGATGTAACTAAGAAACAATAATCTCAAAAATGCATGGTTAAGTGAATTCTTTTTCTTATCAATAGTATTAGCTTCAAATATGAATAATTACATTGAACAAAAATTGAATAGAGCTAATAACTGTAGCAGTCGATGCTCGGTAAAATCAAACAAAACAAAATCTCAAAATTCTTCAAATTTTATTTAGTTGGCGAATAATTCCTCGGACCATAAAACTTATTAATTATACAAATTCGTAGACTTACTTTTAAGACAGAAGTTTCAGTGTAGTTCCAATAATAATGAAAAGAATAATCTCCTTTCTCCACTCAACTACTGAACAATAGAGGTTTCTACTAGACAATAATTCTCCAAAAATAGGAGCATATTTTAGACAACGGAAATAAGGTATACATCAAGAATACCCGCCCCCTGTTATTGTAGACAAGAAAAACGCAAAACAGGCACAAACAGCCGAAGAACTCCCAAAGAAATGCGAAATAAGAAGAGTGTTAATTAAGTAGAAAAATAGCCTGTCACTGTCTCGTTTGCAATGCTGGGCGCGCGTGCGAGCGACGCTCATCTCCGCCTAATGACTCAAGAAAAAATCAACAAAAACGTAAAAATATCGTGAGCGCGAAAAAAACGCCCGCGCCGTCGCCGTGCACTCAGGCGGATGTCACCCAGCTGGGCGGTTTTGAAAGCAAACACGGAAAAAACGGACGCACATTAATTACGCAGTTTCGCTAATTTTTTACTAGCTTTTTTATTAGCTAAAAGTATTGCTACTTAAGCATTGCCTGCTACAAAATTTGAATATTCTCTAGGCATGAAAAATGCAAACTCAGAGGGGATGAAGAGAAAATAAGATTTTAGGAAGAAATGTGCAGGCTCGTAGAATAATTAAAAGTCAGTGGAGAAATGTTTTTATAAAATCAGCCGCATTGAGTTATTAATTCCACGTGCATTAATCACGCCTAACTGGGTTCACGTTATGTGGTGGAGGCGCCAGTTAAGACTGTGGTTTCGTGGATCTATGTCAATTGTCTAGACAAATCTCAGGTAATTAAAAGATTATGTTTGTAATGTTGAATGAAAATTACGCAGTTTCTTCATTTCAGGATGTTTTTCTTCATTACTACACAAGAAAGTGTGATTCCATAAAAAATAATTTTGTCTAAATTCTGTTCTGTCTTTTTCAATAAAAATAAAATTACATAAAATACATTTACAGAATAAAATAGGATTAAACCATATATTTTCAGTTTTTTTTTCTTTGAAAAAAAGACATCAAGCACATGTAGGAGTATTCTTTTCCTTTTATTTACCAACGCGTGCTTTTCTCGCTTCCCAGGCATTTTAGGGGCTTTTTTACACGCCACTAGACATTTTACGTGTTTCAATGTACTCGGAGTGCATCGAGCCCGGTGTTCGATATACCAATGAGTTGTCTCGCTGCGCGTGCATTACGACCGCAGTTATTATTGTTGCATGGAGGCAGCGATAAAATAAAAATGAAAATTTACAACTGTTTGCCGCAGCGCGCTGCCGTTCCGTCGTTCCCCAGCAATGGCAGAAAGTTCGAGGTCGTGACTCTGGGATACCACACTGAAGAAGATGTCGTTGTCGGTGGTGGCGTCGGCGTCGCCGGCAGTGTGGCGGCAAGCAGAGTCGGTGTAGGCTATAAAGAAGCCTTTTAACATAATAGGAATGTTTTCGTCGAGTCGTTGCGCATCGCGACATTAGTTTTAATACGACTGTTAAAAATTTTAATTTTGTAATGTATTCCTTAGTTTATACTTTTGAGGCATGTATAATCCAAGAACAAGGAAGACTAAGAGAATAGGAATTATGAATAAATTAATAAATTAAATAACAATGGTATGTTTTATTCTTTTATTTCATGTATACTGCTTTTAAAATTTTACAACTTTAAATATTTACTACTTTTTACAATATTTTAATTCTGGGTCGTATTGAATAGAATTTAAGAATTGCAATGTACAATTCGGATGCATATCATCAATCTTCAGGCTTATTTGTAGCAAAATAATTTCCATTACTGAGGGATGGGAGATTTTGGCAAATTGTATGACTTGAGTGAATACAAATTAATTCACATAATCTATTCCTCGTGCCTGAGTGATGCACTGGATGGCTATGGCGTATTTATAATGCTCCAGAGCGGTTCATGGAGGGGTAGAACGTCGAGGTTGTGTGTATCGTTCCGACCGTTGCTTCTCTGCAATTTTCTGGACGCCACGACGTTGGTGTGTTTGTTGGTTGGTTGCATTTATTGATATTTTTGTAAATACATTACGCTGCTGGTTATTCTCATCAATGCGGCGGATCAACACACTTGAGGTACGAATTACTTTCTGAAGCTCCAGAGCAGTTCCAGGAGGGGCATATGTGCTTTTTGGTATTTCCACACACCAAATTAAAATTTTCTGGAGTTTTCTCAGCCTATGAACGAGCTCAAACATATATGCATATACATGAATTTATATGCTCGAAACTGTTCAGTAGTATAAATAAAATTAGTGTTTACAGGAAACGATATAGATAAAATAGAAAAACGGGTTCGCTCTTTAAATACTGTTCTTTTTCAAAAGAAAATGTTTGACTAGAACTTGGAAACTTAGTAATGCTTAATTAATTCCGAGGAGTATGTCTTTACCTCTACAAACTATATAAAATTTACTAAATTCCTTGTAATTTATTTAGAAAAGTCGGAACAATAACTTAACAAATTCCACATAAAAAGTAACCAAATTATATCTCTCAGGTACTTTCCATCTTGAAATAACAGTTTTCCTCCGTCTAGTTCTGATTAAAACCCATCATTCCTCCGTCCTAGGAATATATGTAGGATATTATTATATTCGGCAATACGCGACGCAGCATTGGATTGAGGCCAAACGACCGCCACTGCCGCCTCTACTGCTGCTGCCGCCTTCCTATACACCCAACGCTCAATATATCCATGATAGCCGCCATGCAGATCTCTCTCAGCCCTCTCAGCTCGTACAATGTTTAAAGTCGGCTTGTGTTGGCGGCGGTACTGGCTGGCCGCGGCTTGTCCTTATTGGATTTGAGCAACGATCGCAAGTTATGCGCGGCGCGCATAAATGTCCTGCAGAGTGTATGAATGCAGTCTATAAATTCGCCCAACTTTTGGCCGCCATCGAGCGGACATTCATATAGAGATAAAACCATTCGCTCGCGATTGCAATGCAGATAGACGAAGAAGTGCATATTCGGCAAATGTACCGTGCAGTTTTCCGGAAAGATCAGACTTATTTCCAGCGTAATTTAATGACATTCACTGCACTAAGCATGTTTACTTCCTGAATTTATATTAATACTAAGCAATTAACTTTTTTCCATGACGCCACACAATTTCTTGCGTAGAGAAAATTGTATAAAATTCTCGTTTTCATAAATAAAGCTATATTAGTGGAATTTGGAAGGTTTATGAACCATAGGGCGCCATCTAGCGAAGAAGTAAATGCTGATTTTTATATTGAGATATGAAAAATTCCATTGCACAAAAACTATATGGACGTGAAGACAATTCTATATGAATTTAGCAAACAATGGAACAATTCATTGAATTTACCAACTATTTTAATGCAATTTCAATGAACCCATTGTTCTTTTTTAATTTAAATAAAATTATATAAAATGCACTTCAAAATATATATTTTTAAATTTTAGTAGCCGCAAACTAAATTATTTACCGTTTTCAAAAACGTAATAGTCCAATAAAAGTATTTAATAGTTAATCAATGTAAAAAGGTAAATTGAATTTTTTCAATGTAGCTTTTGGGTAAAACGCGTGTAAAAATTCCAATTTCCGGAGCAAAATAGATGGAAAAAATCTAGCTCGATTCGCTATCAGTGGTTCGAGGCAAAAAAACTCGCGTGCCAAAAACTGTCCGACTTCCAGCGTGCCATTGTCTATATAATACCAGTGCTTTGGTAATGGATGTTTAATTAAATGTTTTTGATGTTTTCGGATCGAGGCGGTGCGTTCGCAATCACTGAACAGCGATCTCGCGTGGTGAAAAACACCCGACCGAAGGATGTATCGTTGTATCGCCTACGCTCCACCGCCGCGCCGCCGTCTGCCTCCCAGTGCCGGTGCCGCCACGGTAATCCATCATTTGCGTATCATAAAAGAGATTAAAGTTTATTTCGCAATTTCCGCAAATTTGTACGGTTGCACGCGCATCGCAAACATTCGGCAAACATTGACGCTTTCGATTACGAACTAACTAAAGCCAGTTTGTTGTACAATCAACTGCAGTTTATTTCACTTTATTGTAACAGGATATTTTAGGGGTTAATTGATATTTATTTAATAATAAGGAAAGTAATATTTTTGGATGCCAACTGTTCAAGAATTATCATTGTTCTCTGAGTATTTGACGACATATATAATAGATTATTCAAGTTAAAATCTTTATATTCATTTTGTTACTGGATTTTTGTAGAGAAATTTAAACTGAAACAATTTAGTCAGTCAGGATTTGAAATGACATTGAAAAAAAGGCAAATTACTTTGTAAATAAATATTGAATAAAAACAATTCTAATATTTTATTAGAATAATACAGTATATTTTAGTTGTTATCAAACCTGAGATTTTTTCTTATTTTTATATTTTCTATATGTATTTATATGTATTTATTTGTGTATGTGTTGTTATGTTGTGCGTAAATTAATTTTTATAATGAGTCACCCTGCGATTTGTGTAGCGAACCAATGCCAGCGGCCCAGGTTGATAGTGCGGTGATGACCCTGTTCAATCATCGATGTTCATATGGTCAATGATGGTATCGCCATTTATCAATGAATTTGAACTAACTTTGAAATCAATTTTCTGATGGATTGTCTTTTTTGTGATCAAGTTCATACTTAAACTTTGTAAGTCTTCCAAAACCAATAAATAAAAAATGAAACCTGGCATTTCAACGAAATTGTAGAAAAATCATAAATCATTTTGTAAATATTGAGTCAAATCATTTCTAGACTCATTTTACTACATTTATTCATGGATTCCTAATCAAATATATACATTGTAATATTATTCAAATGCATGTACCTACCATGTTTGTGAATATGCAGTATTGAATCACTCAACTTTGACACGACGACGACTACAATTGAATACCATGAATTTCGCACCATTCGTATGTCGTTTTCAAAACCGACCAAATGGTCCAGCACTCAGACCGGCAGTCGCTCTCGCCGGAAGAAGGCAGGAGATGGTGCCTGTTTAGTAGCTGACCCAATTTCCGGTGTCAGATAACCGGAACGGCTCACTCTGTTTTCCACCGTGGCCATTGGTCATTCGGTTTACCGAATCTATTACACTCGAAACGTCCGCCAAACTCTATTGTCCTCCAACCACCATCCACCGCCCTTCACCACCCATCAAGCACTTCCGGCCGGTAAATATTTCATATATTTTAACGTATTATTTTTTATCAAAAAAACTGAAGCACAAAAGTTACCAGCGGTTTTTACGTTTTTTACCGCATGATCATTTTAAAGATGGCACAAGCTCGAGGGCATTTCTCACCCGGATAACTTTTTGCCTCCGTGCGCACACCAACGCCAGCACCGGCTTTTCGCACACGCATATATTTCCACATTACATTGCTATACATTCTTATTTATCTTCTTTAGCGCAAAAGGGCGTGTGCGGCCCTTTTTTTCATTTCCGCGGGTGTATCTATATGCGCGCTCATTATTTTCTCCGTTTTGCTTCCTTACTGCCGCCCAGAAAACGCATTCGCTCACTGCTTCAACACAGAATGAGCTATCTTTATTCCTGTTTTCTTATGCTGTAAAATATCCCCGTGGAGCGTTAGCCCTGTGGAGAAAAATAGTTTGAAGGTTGGTGTTGCTTTTTGCTTTTTAGAGCATCCCTAAGGGAAAATGTACGCAAATTCTATACATTTATTCCAACACTCTGTATAGAGGAGTGGTGCAAGTGGATGGAGTTGAGAGTTTTCGGGGCAGAAGTTGGCGGCGACGAGATACTCCTCCAGCCGCCCAAACAAACAAGTCATAAATTAATCAATAGATTTTCGTCGAATTTCGTGCAGGCGCCGGGAACGCACTGCAGGACCGAATGCTTGAAATACTCTTGAAATACATCCAAACATGTTCATGAATCTTACATTATTACTTATTCAATTAAATTCCATGTATTTTGGTATTCAATTTATTTTTGGAATTTAGTTACTGTTAAGGTACGCGATGTATTTATTTGTATATTTATGTTAAAATTCTCCAAGATTTTTTTTTCATTTGTTCTATGATGTTGTGGATTATTTATATTTATTGACTTAAAGTATGTTTAGCACTAGAATAAGTAAAAATAATCAATCAAAGCATTCATAAATTATAGTTGAACATTTCAGTTAATTTTACAAAATAGGCATTTGATGAACAACACTCACTGTTGAAAACGGCGAGGCTAATAGGCAATAAAAAGAGCATAAAGGAAAAGGTATCCAGTGTCTGGAGCCGGATGCCCATTTTTGGCTTGACAATTTCTAGCTATTGATTACAATACAATAGTAACGGTTGACGCGAATGATTTTGGAAACTCAGCCGTTAGAGGAATAAATATGTCTCGGGCGAGACGAGTCCGACGGAGAGCAATATATCTTGGGGAGGAAAGCGACGCTGGCTGACATTTTAGATGTACCAGCTAGCTCACGGGTGGTCTTCAGTCGTGGACAAGTGGCGGAACACCGTGCGGGAAAGAGAGGCACCAGTGGTGCATCCCAATTGGGATTATTTTAGTCACTACGTCGATTTCTTGGCGGAATTTCTCGTAGTGGGAAGTTCGTGGGAGTTTGTATATGTTTAGTTTTAGGATTTTTGTAAATAAAAATTCAGTTATTACTCAAACTTGGCAACGTCAACAATTTCTTCCTCGACTTACACGGATTGGACGGGTAGTCCAGCCCTATATTTGTTTGTTTGTATACTTGTGTGGAACTCGGTGGCGACCGTGGTCTTTTGAGTCCGCCTATCTTCGGTTCTAACCCTACCTTGGTCGAGCGTGGTCTTAGTATTTTCGCGGTTCTGAATACTCACTATATCTATATGTAGGATAAATTCTGACATACACTAAAAATATACCAAAAAATATGAGGAAGGTGCCGGTAAAGCTTTGACACAACTTGTAGGACATCCTATGAATAGTTGGTAAATACGTCTTTTCTTGATAATTTCTGTCATTGAAGATAAAGAAATGTGTATCTTGAAGATACACATTCTTACATGAAAATATCAGTAAACGCCTTTCAAAAATGCAGAGTCGCCGCTGATCCTGAAACTTGAATCAACGTGGTTCAGCGACGCAGCACTTTCCTGAATCAGCAACAATAGCCAGATTGATCTGGATCTAGACCTGCATCGCTTTGCGCAAACACCAAGAGTGCACTCGCTATCTGGTCATTCACCTCCACATGTTACCCCTCCTGGGACCTCTGTGAAGCAATTTAAAAATCGTTGCACCATGTCAGGGCTGATACATTTTTTCTTGATTTTTCTGCTGAAACAGCGTCACTGTACACTAGAGTGACGCTGTTTCTTGACGCTTGTTTAAAGGAATGATATATACAATTGTATTTTCCAATTATATTTATGGATATTCCATCTACCACAATCTACCAACTACTACCAACATTGACTTGACTTTTCATACTTGAAATATTTCCCTGTTAATTATCTTTCTTCTTGTCTGAAAATAATTAGATTGCGTTGAAATCGTATATGTTGCCTAAAATTGTTTAATAGAATATTCTGAGATGTTAATCTATCTTAATTTGATTTAATAAACTACCAAAAAGTAGGGTATTAGTTTCGGTATCTCCAAGATTTTTCCACAACTATGAATCAACCAGACGCCATCTAGAGAACAATAGCGCCGGTTTTATCCAACTTTTTTGTCCGTTATATCTGAACATTATTGTGATACTCTCAGCGCAGACATTGTTTACGTGTACCAGCTAGAGCACGCGGTCGGTGAGTCGTAAATTACATTTTTATGATAACCGTGCGGCGGCAAGAGCCACGTAGCCGCCAATTTAGCAACGCGCTATAATTTTGTTGTTATCGTCAACGCTGCACCAATACAGCACCATTGTATAACACTTCTGGGGAGAAGTGGTGGCCATTGTCGACGGTGGCCTACAAGAACGCCACATTCTTATACAACAGGGCAGCGTTTTCAATTAATATCGTCGACCGAATTTTGATTACCGTATAATTGCGCATTATTTTAGTATTAGCCTGCCGACGAGCGTGTGTATTTTACTACCTATACGGATGAATATTTTATTAGGGAATTACGGCTGCAAATAACTGTTGGGGAAAAAGTAAAAGTGAGGTCAAAAATGGGCAACAAAAAATATTGGTTAAACTCAAATTGCTGGCGAACCTTTGCAATGTACACATTATTTTTTGCGGCTGAAATATGATGGAATAAATTGCCTAGGGCTGGAGAAATTTTGGATATGCGTCGCAATAAATCGGTATATATTTATTGGGTAGCAATCAAACATGTTTCAGTTTTAAAACTCAATTTTGCTTTTAACGAATATGAATCTAACACCCTATATTTTTGAGCAGATATTTTGGGCATGCAATGTTCTAGATCTGCAATTTCACTCCATTTTTTTAGAAAAACGCTTTATTTAAATTATATTACTGTATTTGGTACGTATTTCATCTTAAAATTCAATTTACATAAATTGAGTTTGTATTGTAAAATGAGCCCATTGGTCTCAAAAGGATAAAATAAAAATTTCATGGAAAATATTTCAGCACGATTTTGTAAACACGCCAAATCCATTTAAAAAAATCAAATCAAAACCAAATATATAGAAAATGCGAAACCCAAATCTAAAGGGATGCAGATCTGTTTTGTGTTTTCCGGCCCCCTTCTTCAGACAGTAAGTATGATTACATCTGATTTTTCCGGATGCGCATGGAAAGTTTGTAGTTGGTTTTCCCGCCATCTGCATGAGCATATATAGGATGGTTTTATTGCATTACGTACGCTATGGTTTCGAATAATAAAATGTTTAGAAGATTGAATACACAAAGAGAACGCAGGAAAACTAAAGAAAAATGACACGCACTTGATTTATATACGACAAAATTACAGAAAAAGCTATAGATTTTCTTTAGTTCTTGTTTCTGCGAAACAAGAATAAAAAATACCAAGATTATTATGATTAGTGAGGTTGGGCAGATTCAGGGCACATAGAGCCATCTATTGTCATTTATTGTAATTATTCTTCTATTTGTATTATTCTTTATTTTATTTCTATTTTGTTGGGAAATAATAATACAAATACGGAGATAAACATGATTAATGTGATTTAGAAGGTTCTAGACTCATGAAGCGCCATCTATAATAGATTTTACTAGTGTCACAAGGTGTCATTTTCAACTAAGCTTCAGTTAATTTGTTTTGACTTTATAAAGCATTAATTAACACACATATTGGCGATGGTTTCGAGTGTTTGTGACATTCTGACGCTTTGCAGTTTACTGGAGGCTGATGCAGGTCAGAGCAACACCAATGGATGCTATCAGTTGGCAATTACTGGCCTTCCGAATAAATTGAAGTGATGTTTGTTGCTTTCCCTCTGTACTTCTCTTTGATGATGACTCCAGGGCATTCTATTCAGGTCTGGATCAGAGAGGTACAAAATGTAAATTTAGTATAAAAAACGATTAATTGCATTTTATAAAAACATATCTCATGCCTTCTTATAAACTATCATTCTTCTTCTTCTGTTTCTTCGTTCACCCGCCTTGTCGCTGACCGGCCATAGGCCAGTGGCTTGTCATTCTTTCAGAATTTTTCTGGGTAACTATGAGCATATTAATTCCCTTTGCCCAGGGTGAAGAAGACTTCTGTAACGACAACCACAGATGTTAATGTGGTTGCCGGAGCGAGTAGAGGTGTTATTGTCACAATTAGGATTTGAACCTGGATCCCCCTGCGTGGTAAGCAGCCATCTTACCAACTACGCTACTACGCTCTATAAATTAACATTAAAAGGTATAAATATACAAACTTAGAAAGTTTAGGAGAATTTCATATGATACATCTTAGATTAGAAGTAGATATGTGGATAAGTGAATAGTATTTTTCTAGTAATAGATGAAAGAGGAAATATAAATACGCCTCTGTAGCAAAAGCATCCATCATGATAATTGTAAAACAAGGTATGTTCTAATACAAAACCAGTAGTTATAATTAGAGAGTGTAGCCTCTGATAGACTAGACTTTCAAATGGCATCGTTATGGCATTGCAGCGCGAGAGGCGGTGGTTTCGCGTTTGTTTGCTAGCGGTTGTGGAGCACCAGCGTCCTGTTTTTCGACCATTTATACTCATAGCGGTATCATAATTGTCGCCATTTGCTTGACGCAATATGTACGATGCGCGTTCTTGCGCGTAATTCCATTCAAGTGCGGCCAACAACGCTCGCGCTTTCCGATTTAACGGCCATTCCAAATGGCTATTCACACTTTCCGCGAATGCTTACGTTTATTAATACGCCGAATAATTTATCATTTAGCCACGGAAATAGATTTTGAGATTATATTACCAAGGTAATAAAATTTGTATGAATTATACCGCTATTATGGCGGTAGTGAAATATGGAAATGGTAAGTGGAAGGAAAAGTGATATACACGGGTATTTTCATATAATTACATTTTTATGCTTCAAACGGGTTATAGTTATAGCTTATGAAGTATATTATGAAACTATTAATATTGGATTTGTTTTTAAAGATAACCATCAGGAAGATGAAAATAATTCTGGTTATGTTTTATTATCTAAAGTTATGAAAAGCTTAAGACCAATAAAAAAGGAGT
>WSZQ02000008.1:2908203-2918478 GCA_019419845.2 Weissflogia rhopalogaster
GTATTCAATTGTGATCTTTTGTTCGTATTTTAACATTAACATCTGCATCGAGCCCGTTGTGAGTAAAAAGTTAATCGTAATAATTATATTAATCGTAATAATTAGACGGCGGCAGCGTGCACAATTTGTTTGCCGGCGCACCGCCTGGCGCTGCGCACGCAAATAATAAAATAATAAAATTGCCAGACGTGTAAAATTCAGATAAGGATGATAAATATGCAAAAGAGGCGGCACGCTCGGGCATTGTTGTAACATCAGCGCCCTCTAAAACGGTGCTTTTTACGAGCCGTGTATAACTCTATTTCGCCACCCGTGCTTGCCGCCTCCATCGCGTTTTTTTTTTCTACTCTGCAGGCCAAGACACGTATTTTGCAAATGTTTGGGAAGTCGGGAATGTGGTCCTCCGACAGTGTCGTCGGTGTATTATTGTGGCGTCAACCGAATGCCGGGAGTGGAAGCGTTTAAGTAGGCCATTAAGAGTGCGCTCGAGCTTTTTTAGCATTGTTTCCCAGTTTTTTTTTCCCAGGGAGCACGAGTTTTTGGGGTGCGATTATTCAGCTTTTTAGAGCTTTTAGGAATGTTACATACGTTACTATTACTTTTTTAATGTGTGGCTTGAATATTTTATCGAGATTCATGATAACTTTAGTTAGAAAGATTTGAAAAATATTATATTGTTCGCAGGGGATGACTCTGATCTTGATAATTCTTGAAGGAAAAACGAAAAAATCTGGGTATTTGCCCTTTCAAGTCTATAAAAATTATTCAAATAGTTAAATCGGCTTAACTTGAACCTGGATATGTATTAACCCCATATCAGTCACAGGGAAAATATTTTTCCTTTTTTATCATCATTTACTTCATTACATCAACAGATATTAATTTATATTAATATATAGTTAATGGCCTCAAGAAGGTTGGGAAACACTGATTTGGGTTTAATCAATGGATCCATAGATGTTGATATAAAATAAGTTAAAATCGAACAGAATTAACTGCAGAGCTTTAATGTTGATTTTCAACACTAGATGGCAGCACACGAAGACAAATATTCTTAACTTGAAGTTGTTGATATGTATCAACCACAATTCAGTACTTACCTCGGAAAAATACAACCAATACTAAAAAGTCACTCATACTCATACGCATTCTAAGAGTCTCTCCTTAAATTTCAGTTATGTTCACTCAAAGCGCCGAAGAAAAATGTCAATATCCTAAAAAGGACGAAAAACATGAAGACCTATAAAAAACATCCTTTTTATGTTTTCTGTTTGGCGTTTGCTGTTTTTAGTCTTTCGGTGATATTTTTTTTCGTGTGCTCCCAACGCGCACATTCCGTGTTTACTGCGCATTTAACCGCCGCCCCCCTCAACTTTCCAGCACCGGCAATCCGGCGACTAATTGATATTAAAATGCAAACACAACCACGATCATTCGGCGATTGGGGTGGCAAAATGGCGGCTCGCAAACTAACCGCCAGCCGGCCCACCTAAACCGATGGCCATCCGGATGTCGAATAGAGCCGCCGCCACTGCCGTCGAGGTTAAACGTTTTCACCGACACGGTGGACGGCTCGACGGCCGGCGGCGGTAGTGATAGCATAGGGTTGGCCGGGAGGGGGATGACGGTTAGCAGGACAGTGATCTCCCTTGACGCGTCGGTCGGGCGGTGGCTGTGGCAGTAGCAGTGAGGCGGGTCGCGCGGTTATTTTCACATTAGGCCGAACGTCCGTGTCAAATCAATTTCGGATTTTCCGATATCTACCCCGCACGCGTTCAACGCACCTTTTCCCAACGTCATTTCGTCCGTTTGCGATGGGATTTTCGACTAAACCTGCAAAATCATCATTTCCGAAGCGTTGTTTTCATATCTTCCGTGCAACATAACAGTTTTAATACTTTATGGCCTAGAAATTTGAATAGAAATGAAAAATCGTAAAATCACAGTATATTTGTTGGTCTATAAAGTTGTAAATTACATTGCGAAATATTACTATTTGGTTGGAATGGTAATAAATATAACTTTACTAGCTATATTTTACAAGTTTAATTTCATTTTGTATTTATATTTGTCACATTAGTTTCGAATATTTGTTGATAAAATTTTCATCTGAAATAACAAAATTTAAAAAATGTGTCCAACTCGGGACGCCCGACAGAAGTGATAATTAAACTAATCTAAGTTGATCTCCCCATTATTATTTTTTAACTTGAAAA
Organism: Weissflogia rhopalogaster; assembly: GCA_019419845.2. Taxonomy (NCBI): domain Eukaryota; kingdom Metazoa; phylum Arthropoda; class Insecta; order Coleoptera; family Staphylinidae; genus Weissflogia; species Weissflogia rhopalogaster. Next base: position 2,910,420 of record WSZQ02000008.1, read on the forward strand.
ATTCTTAGTTTATTAGTTAAATTTTATGAATAAGAATATCATAATGAAAGGAAACGTTATTTTATAAAAGAAGAGATTCAACGCTTCAATGCATTCCAAAAAAGGCATGAACCCGCTATTTCTTATCGACTTGTTAATCAGACAAAATAGTCTATCATTTATTTCAATATTCCACATTCCTCGATTTACACGAACATATACTCAAATATTCCTATAAAATTGGAAAATTCTAATTTTGTACTATATTTGACAAGGCAAACTAAACCGATTTATACCATCGGCCCACAATATTAAATATCTCTCTGCAATAAACGCTTCGTTATTTCTAGCGTAACAATAATTAAATTGCAATACACGTAATATAACCGAAATATTCGACTACTGTAGTTTTTGATTTAAATTTAAGGGTAAAATGCCACAATATGACGGAGTAAATATCATCAACGCTATTCAGCAGTACAATGCAGTGGAAAATGGCTGGCTAGAGCTGGCGCGGTGTCGCTTGGAACAAAACCAATCAATTTCCTCTATTGCCGATCGAAAAGCTTTCCAATAAAACTTTCGCCAAGTTTTGGCCTGATATGGTTGCGTTTTTGCGCTGCAGCGATGGCGACACTACTCACACATACACCCATACATATCGCATGCACTCACACATCGCAGAAAATCGAATTGGCCGGATGAAAACTATTTAATATAAAGCAATACGTCAGTGGGGTGAAATTTTCATATAAATATGCTTCGTTCGGTGCGGAACGCGTGTAGTTTGAACACATTTCCTACATTTTTCACAAAACGGGAATAAGTATGAACGAATTGCGTAAGAAAAGTTATTGTTCGAAAGCATTTTCAAGTTTCCAAAGTTTTCGTTTAGGATAAATGCTGAAAAGTTAAACTTGGTTTTCCACTATTTCCATACCAATATATCAGCCAATTTTAAAAACAACTTTATTTGTTCAGCTTCTAAGATTAAATCCGTTGACATTAAACTGCTTTAATTTTTGATTCATTAATTTTTTGTTATTGTTAAGTTGGCTGAAGTATTGTAAAAACAACAGTATTGATTTTCCGACCACAAAAACTCAAATTACTCACTCCCAGGAAAAACAAGACTCACTAATTGTTTACATTTACATAAATTAACAACGTATCCCTCTTATAAAAATAATTAATTTTATTCCGGGGTGAAATAATACGGAGTGTTTCAGTTTATCTCTTTAGGAAACATAAATTAGACTTCTTAAATGCGTGATGTTGTCGTTCTGTCATTCTAATCCACGTACTCAGCATTAAAACTTTTAAGACCCATGTCAATTAATGGTTAAAAAGATGGGGAAACAATTGGTGGGACGACACAAGAATAAAGACTTTTTGTAAGAGTGCCTTCGAAGGAGGGCGAAAGAAAACCTGAAAATGTTAAGAGTCCAGCACACTGTTTTAGGGGAAGCTAGTCATGAGGTATTTCAATATTATTGGTTAATGCAGCGTTGTAATTTAATTTATAGAGCTTGTCGCTCGACTACCATTTTATAAGGATGAAATAAAAATAAGAATTGTTTGGATTTTATTTAAGGGGGAATATATACCTAGCAGAGAAGAATTTTTTTTTTGAGTTTTCTAAGGGAAACTGGTTGTAATATCGGATCGTTATTTTGCTAATTCTACTCTTTCGAGAAAATTATAATTTTTATAAATGTAATGGTTACGGATGTAACGGCCTGATTTTCTTCTCTTACTCGCACATACTACAGCGGTAAACGCGCTAGCTGTATCTCGGATGGACGCTTTCTGTCTCGAGCCAACGCCGGCGGCGCGGGGAATGCACCCGGTTCCGATCAGAGGTGTATTAGCGATGGCAGAGAAAGGGGACGGTATAGTTGAATATCAACTTAAATCAATTTAAGTTATCATTCCTGTGAGATGCATTAAAATCCATGCCGAGTTTTCTCTACCGAAACCAAAATTGAAATAACATGTACACAAGATGATATATTTATTTTATCCATTCGTAAAATCTGTTTTGAGGTGTTTCATGTATAAATCCTAAAAATAAATTTTAAAAAACTAAAATCCCTAATTCAAACAACTCATAACACATAAATAACCAGACTAATGCACCGAACAAAATGCATAGTTTTGCCAACATTGCTTGAAATGTTGTACACTTCATTTTTCAGTACATATCGACGGAGTTGTGCTCGCTTTCACGAGCGACTTTCTCGCAAACTCGCGAAATAGTTTCGTAAAAATTAACATGCAAACAACATGCAAAATGCACCACTGCACAACGGCAAATAGTTTTCCTCGCCGAACATTTGCCACCAGCGTGTGGTGTACGAAAGTGCAGTCGAGCGTAGCACTCGTCGCATGTGCACGCAGTTCTTTCTTTTTTTGCCCTGGGACGTACCAACTATCACAACTATCACATAGCGAATGTAACTTTGTATTGGTTGAATAGGAATTGAATACAAGTCTAGCTTTGGTAGAATATCCTGGATTCCACAAACTACCACTAGCAGTAGTAGAAGTTGTAGTAGTAACAGTAGTTGTGGTACAATTGTTGTGGTATAACTATGTCTGTAATAGTAACACTGTGCATTTTGCGTTCCCTTATCTATGGTCAGAATCATATTTGCACAACTCATTTGCGTTCCACGTGTGCACCAGCACGGATAGTTTACATACGATTTGGGTTTTTCAGTCGGTGTGGTGAGGTGGTACGAACATGGACAACAAGGAATATTTTCAGAAGGGTGGTCTTTGTGTAAAACTTTTGGTAAATATTCGTTTTCTTTATATAAATTAATTCTCGGATGCGTTTTTGTGTGATTTTTAGAATATCAATATATACTATAGTTCAGTTGGTTTAAAAATCTTGAAAGTCTTAGTTCGAATAGCTATGAAAAGTTTTGTAGAACCCTTTCGTAGGACCATGCGAAGTTTTGTAATCACTTAATGCTCGCTTCCAAATAATCCTAGTTGCAAGAAATAGTAAAACAACACATTCGATCCGGTTCGAATGACCATATTTTTATTAAACGTTTCAAAGGACCATGCAAAATCTTGAAAGAACTGGATTCCCCCTTACCAAAAAGTGAAAAAAAAAACCAGAACATAGATTTAAAAGAAAATTCGAAAATTCCTTAGTAAATACAAAAAAACAATAAATAATGGTAAAACAACAGTTTATTTATTTTTATAACACTAAATCGATAATTAGTACGTAGTTAGTACATAGTTAGAACTTTACATAGTTCTAAGCCTATATAGTGACATCCATGACCTAATAAAATTATTATTCATTGTGGCTTCTTTAATTCTATGATATCTGCATGTCTTTACGTAAGTATTTCCATAATAGCTTCATAATATCTTTCTACCAAAAATTACCCATCATCAGAAATAGTAATTATCTGATTATGTTCCTGGCTCATTCTCTAAAAACACAAAAAGCATCATGCAATAGTCCATCCAGATGGAAACAGCCACCAAATATGAGTTTTACGCGTGCATTTGCACACATCCAACCTATTAATGTGTATCCGCTCGCAGCGTTTGTGTAATTGGTATGGAAATGTCGCCACGCCAAACCGCCAACCAGCGCCACCTCCGCCGCCGCCCTCACTCTGGGCTAATGTCATACGTTTCGACGCTCCGCCGGCGAAAATTGCACACTCGCGTGTTGTGCTCGCCGAGCGTTTCGAAAACGTCGGCGAATATTAAATTTTAATTAAAATTTTAACGTACGCACACACGATTCCATTCTTCCATTCACATCCGCCTCGCCGGCCCCCTCCTCAAACCTTTGTCAGTCACCTACCCAATGTCATCGTGGATGTATTTCGACAACTTATGTGCAAACCGAAATACGCATAACATAATATAAAATGTTGACGACTTTATTCTATTATAGTAATATATACGTATTTTTACATTTTTGTAGTAAATTAATTATACCCGTACATATTTGGTTTGAAATATTTTTTATTTGGATTTAACTGAATTGTTTTGTTTGGTCGAAGGTGGTGAAGATGGTTTGTGTCACCAGTTTGTATATTTAGGTGTGTCGCGTGTTGTTAATCGAGGAAAACGGTTTCTATTCATGTTGTCATCTGTGTAACACCGGTCGGGGAGCTGGAGGCGTTTGCTGATGGTTTCGGGGTAAAGGGTGTGGCGAGCGAGGGATATTGCGTGGTTCTTACATTCTCCGCGTTCATGTAGTTATAATAATAATAACAATATCAGAATGCCCGTTATCTGGAATGCGTATAGTTGTTCGTAGTGCTGGTATTGTTTTGTACCTTGTGGTGTTTTTTGGAAAATTTTCAAAGAAAATTGTATTATATTCTCCGATGTATAGATAGTTTGTGGAAATGCGTATAAAGAATTGTTTTCAGGTTTTTTTTATTAATTTAATAGCTATAACAATTCTTGAACAAAAACTGTTTACTATTTTACATTATTACCCGAAATATCAAATCTTTTTAGAAATAGTTTGAAAGGCGACTAGTGATTACATTCGATTCCAGACATAAAAAATTGCAACGCTCTTAATACTTGATAGACCGTAATAGGCGCCAGCAGAATTTACGGTCTGGATACAGTCTGGATAAATATATAAATCTAAAAATGGCCGGACGGATAGATTGTTTATGAAAATGATTGCACTTTGGTCTTATACGATGGTTGCGAACCGATGGCCCATGGGAAGCGACAATCACCAAGCCACTGATGAGGCCATAATCTAAGTTTTAATATTGCATGATTTGGGATGTCTTAAGTGGAATTTTCCGTATTTTTTGTATGTCGCTAAGCTATTTAAGTTCTTTCAAATAGTATGTAAAGTGGAGCTATTAAATATATAATCCCGAGACACCCAGAGATTTAAGTGCTGGCGCCTTGCAGAGGACTGGCTTTTCTCACCACCAGACGGGTCTCCGTGGACACATGTTGGGTAACTCGGCTTGTGAGTTTAGGTACAAGATCGGATACACCCGGAGACTCTTCCGACGCAAATAAACCTCCGATTGGAACCCGGTGAGTTCACCGCGCCATCAACCAAGGCCGCCAACGTTGGTTCGCGACATCGATAATTCCTTGCAATGTTGAAAAAGGATTTAGAAAAAGAAGAGAGGAAAGGCTAGAGCTCAGTGTTTGGTAACCAAGCCAAGCAAGTTTAGTTTACTTCAAAATCTTAGACATAATCTTCTAAAACATTGATCAAAAGTTATCACATAAATAACTCTTAATTCTAGCCTGGTGCAGACAAAAGCCTTAACCACAATTTGCAATAATCATCCATGATATGGGCTGTTTTTATCTATCAGTTTTCCCCCTCCTTTCTCCCTCTAAAATTCTCAAGTAGAAAAGGAGTTTCAAAGTTATAGTCTTAAAATCTATAAAAAAATGTTAGCAAGATCATAATGGAAATTTGGTTACATAGTGCTCAAAATCGAAGTATACGAATTAAACTTTAACATCCTAATCAACAATTTCCATTACGATCTGATAGTTAATTATCCTAAAAGGTTTCAAATGTTTCAAGCTTTTGCTGTATATCCACAGAAACAGCATTCAATTAGCTTGAAAACAGAGCGAAACTTCACAAACAAGCAATAATTCGAGCGAAAAATATTTCCCCACTAATGAACCCACATGGAAACTTTCAGTTTCCATACCAGAGCGTAGGCGTTCGCTTTTCACATATCTGCACGCACAAGTTTGCGCTTTTCGCGGACGGGTGACGCGGAAACTTTCGCTCTCGGCCGCAAAAGGACGAAGAAATCCAATGGCGCGCGCGGTTTGCACGCCTCCGTAACTGTATATAATTGAAGCTTTTCCACGCGCGAATGCGACGCGGACGAGTGAAAGTCCTGACGGCGTGTCGCCGTAAATCCCAACATTTTCTCCTATAAAGGCATGCGTCGTCATTATATCTCACGCGCCATGTTTCGAACGCTTCAAAAACCTGCGTGCGTAGTGCGAATGTGTATTGCGACAGTCAAAAGAAGCTATTCATTCATTTGTCTCATTCATTTCACCTAGGGCTGTGTAAAAATGAAAGCTTTCGACATTTACACGCTTGTTTGTGATATAATCCATGGTTGCAAATAATTTTCTGAGTGTTTTAGAGAGTGGTTATCAATGGAATAGGTACTCGACCTGTCACAATATATAAATTTCAGATTCTCAGATATTTTTATTTTATGATTTCATAGAATTTATATTAAACTAACCATAAATTGAACCACAAAACATTTAAATTTATTTTTTACTGTATATTGCTGACAAATTTTAATATCACACTGATATTTATTCTTTATGATTATTACTAGCAATTTGTAGTTGAAATGTTCATTGCTCGAGTGCTTTATGCTCACAAAGCGCGAATGACAATCCAACCATTTATCACTATTAAACCGTGCGGAATTACGAGCGCAAAAGGTTCTAATAAATATTTAGTAACAATTCGCAGCGCTGGCACCATGTAAAATTCACTCCATTTCATTCGTATGTTGCAGATGGTCCGCTGTTGCCACCACAGAAGGAGCTTCATGGAATCGTCGAAGAAGCGAAGGTAAGATTTCAACGGCAGAGTGTAGTGTAGTTTAGTACAGAAGCCTTCTTTATATTTAATGCCCTTGCTTAAATTTGTGCATTTATTTCAATTATGTCGCTGCTATGTACGTATGCCCAAAAAGATTAAAGTGTATGATGATAGGAGACTTGGAGTTTAATATCATATGTTGGTTTATAGCTTTTTCATAGTTTTCTATATTTAGGGTTTGCATAGAATGAAATGAATTAGTGTATATATAATATAGCACTTTAGTGTGAAGTTGAATTTACATATTTGAGAGCAAGTACTTTGCAATTATTTTTCCTAGCTCAGTCATAAAACTACTATTTTTCAGTCTTGCTGCCTCCACGTGTATGTTATTTCACAAAGCAATCCGTATTACCACGAACCACGTCCGCAAGACTCAGAAACTGTAGTCGGCACTTCTCCCAATCGGCAACAATTCTCCCAAGTCAGTCACCTCAACGTATTACCCCTCCAGGAACCACTCTGGAGCAATATAAAAACGTCGCACCATTCGTGCTCAATGGATTTGTGTCAATTCTGACACAAAAGAATACTTTTATGAAAAAAAAAACAGTAATAGGCTCAACCCACGAGTATACAAAAAATATATTTTATAATGAATGACAAATATTTGCGTAATCTCCGATCTAAAGAATGTACAATAAAAGTCCATTATTATAAAGTGCATAGAAGCAATTAGTGCACATCGGGGGAGTGTGACAATAGCACCATAGACAACTATCACCATCTATATGACTATCCATAGGCGCCTCCATCCGACAAACGCTGTATAATGTTCAGAAACGCACGTCGAAGCGCACACTAACGAAGCCAACCTCCATCGAAGTAGACGATGGAGATGCTCGCGAAATCCCGCTCGCCGACTTTCGAGTGTGCACAATAGCCGAGGCTTAGATTTAGGTTCTGATTGAAATTACAAGCGACAGCAGCGAGAACAAAACACGCGTCGACGAAATGAGCGCGCGAAAATGGCCGAATTCAGGCCATTCCATTAACTACTCGGTTCTTTGTCCACAAAGCAGGAGATTGCATCCTCGGCGCAAAAACGTCGAATGAACACACTAATTACTTAATTATTTCCGCCAATCCTTAGCGATATTTAAAATTTTTTAAAGTGGAAACCTTAACATCGTGTCTTCATTGCCCCATTTACGTTAAAAAAATAGGAACTTAAATTGTAATTATTCTTGGGATCGTTCAGTATGTTAATGTAATGCATGCGTAAAATGGATGGTGTGTTGCGTGTTGGGCTAAACACCGGTCAAACGCATTCATTTGCATATTCATGTAAGTCATTAAAATGTAACAGTTAAAAGAGTGTTACAGGTAAATGGTATAATATATTAATATTCATATGGGTTTGCCTTTGGGATAAGGGTTGAAATCGTATAAGGTTGTTAATTGTATTATGATAAAATGGTGATAAATATTGCAATAAGAATTATAAAAATG
>WSZQ02000008.1:2926008-2943538 GCA_019419845.2 Weissflogia rhopalogaster
GACCACCTGCAACTCTCTTGGTCTCAATAACCGCCAGATCCCCCCTCAATCCACACGATCCACATTTACTTCAAATTATGTTTAGGTATGATCAAACGACTTATATTCGCTGAAAAGTCTTAAATATATCCGGAATTTTTGGATTCGAATGTTAACATATGAATTTTTTAAATTTTAGGCAAGTTTCACGAAAAAAATATAAGTGAGAAACGGCTTTATATAAGCTAAAACTTTCAATATAAATGTAAGTTACTAGATTTTAATCATAAATTAAACAATTACTTTCTCTCTGAAACATTAATGATAAATCGTTTAAAAACAAATCAAAATATTACTAAAAACTGCAAAATGTAAAAAGGAACAGCCATAATTATGCTGATAATAAAGTAAAAACAACTTTTTCGTCCTATACTATCATTATTGCTTCATAAACATAAACTATGAGAAAATAACTTGCAATTAAGCATGAAGGTGCTCGATAAAATATTATTTATGTTGTTGCATTTAGTTATTTTACCAGAACAATCTATTTAAAGATTATACTTGTAAGAAACACATATTATTTCCCTTAATTGCCCTTAAATATGTTTCAATATTTTGGAATTAGTACTACTTTACTATGTTTGCAATTATTGACAAAGGTAGTAAAACAGAAAAATGTGAACAAAAAACTTCATTACTTTCCAACTGATAAAGCAATAAACCACAAACTTTGTCATTAAAACTACAGTTAGTTCCTACTCAACTTGCAATATCCATAAATACCAGTAATGTGCTTCGTCTCAACGTAATGACAACATAAAGTCAATACATTCTATAAAAAACCTCATTGATTTCGCCTCCTGTTTTGCAGCCAATTTAGACCGGTGCGAATCTGCTCGACTATAACAAACGCTGATGCTACGTAATGAAAACGTAAAGCTATGGTAAAACTGCCACGAGGAAGCTTCTTTTGAACATTAGAAATTCATTTTCGTCGCGATACAAACGAGCGTGCCGGCACAACCGCGGCACAACCATGGAAAAACGTTGATGATACTCAAAAATATACCAAGTCAAACAGAAATATCACCTAACTAACTTTTTATAAATTCATAGAATATGAAAAATAATATCGTTTTTCATATCGACTGTATATCTTTTCAAAAACTACTAAAGTTTGATAAGTCTTAAATTGCTGAATATAAAGAGATGGTATAATATATTGGGAATTTGTCGGTGCACTAGGTATTCATGCGCACGTAAAGTGTAGAGTGTTGAAAAAAAGTGCGAGCGAGATAAGTACATTATTTGCAACATTTTCACAGCGTTTCCCCATTCGTTCGACCGGCGCCTCCGCCATCCCAGCGGCGCCTCCACCGCCTGATGTCGAGTTTTCTTGCTTCTGATAATGCAAAATTGATGATTCGCAGAGCAACAAAAGTTTGCGGGGCCCAACGGCGCACACATATTGTGTTATCCACGCCGCGCATCAGCTGCACACAAAGCTGCAACCCCTTGCAAACATTAGAAATATTAAAACGTTCTGCGCATCGTATTTTCCTGTCATCTGCGTGCATTTTACCAGAGCATGCGGTTTTTTTCCGCCGCTGACTGCTAGCTGTTGGTCGGTGGTTGTTTGCAAATATGAGTCGACTGCAAAATCGCGATTGCCAACAGCAGCTGTGGCAGAAATGTGCAGTAAACGAATGTGATCAGCCGTTTCGCGGAATGTCTTTTATTCCTGTTTGCAGGCAGTCATCTGTTTGTTCGCTAACGAAGGCATTCGACTGGTGCACTGCCGAAGGAGCAGCACAAATGAAGCGCTTCATAAAAAGTGATAAAAACACGCATAAATCGTGTGGCAATGTCAACAATTAATCTCTGCCCGTTTCGTTCGCTGCGATCAATTCGTACTCAAGTTGCCAATTTTTTATCAAGTCCAGTGTATTTTCCTTTGTATTTTGCGCCGCCAACCATTATAAAGGATTCGATGAAATATGAGCTGTACATTTGTTGTTATTTGAGATAAAATGATTGCTAATCGTTAAAATGTTTGTTAATCACTAAAACACATTTATATGTTTTAATAATTATATCACATCACTCTTTTCGGTCATATTTCTTAGTATATTTAATAATAAAACCGAAACTAAATTGTTCATCTGTATATTATAGGATACCTAATTAAAAGAATATTATTTACATTAAAAATTTTATTATCATATCATTAATAATTAATAAAGGTAAATTATAATAGTAGAATTTGTCTAGATGTGTTCAAAGGACTTGTTTTCGCTTAAATGTGTTTAAACACATCTTTATTTTTAACGGGTTGAATCATCAGGGGATTTCTGAAATTCTGTGAAAAAAGTTATTTCGCTAGAAATTATATTTAATCACATCGGGACATTGATATCATTAACGATTCAATAGTTAGCATATGATTTGTGAAAATTTCACTGAAATATATGACAAAAACGTAACTATATATATATATGCAATAAGTCAGTAGACGCATATTGAAAACGACTTCTGACTTATTTCAATGATGTCGCCATATGTTGCATGAACATCGTAGTTACTTGCTGGTAAACATAGAGAGGCACTGTAGATATGACCATGTGAACATAAAATTCGCGTGGTAACATGTTCCTTAAAGCCCTTGGGTGAATACAGATAATGAGAAATATTGCTGGCTATTTTTAAAAAATCGGAAAAGTTTCGCTAAAATCAAGGTATTTTCATTAAGAAGTAAATTGCGATTCCTCATTTTAGGAAGACTGTTGTAAAAATCCAAATAAATCTAATAAAACTAGATTTTTAATAAGTTATGATAGTTTCAAGAAATAAATACTCAAGAATAATTTCATAAATCTCATTGCATCATAGATTGACAAACTAATTCCATCAGTTGCTTAATATTACTTTCTTTATAATAAAATATACGATAGAAAGTTAAAATTTTATTACCTATTTTCCTCCTTATAATTTTTCATTTAGTTAAAAAAAAACTTGTAATCCTAAAATTTTGTCGGTGGATGTACTGTTAAATAGTTCTCCGGGAAATTGCCCAAGATATAATCTCATAAAACTTGTTGCATCATAGATTAGCGACCTGAGATTAGGGACTTGCTCGCAATCCTTTCACCCTCCTCATGCTTGGAATAACTAAATAAAACACCGACAATCTTTGCGTCGCCCAGGCCTTCGTGGCCAGTTAACAGGTTCCACTCCCTCTTTTAGCAAATGTTGTTTGCACAATGTAAAATTCCTCCCCACGGAGCCTGCGTCGACATAACATAGTTATAGTTGCGGGCACGTCCTCGAAACGCAGTCGTGCGTTCAATGTTAAGATAGTGCGCTCGTCGAAAACCCGTTCCCAATGTATACCCTACCAGGCCCCCGTTGCACCATCACCACGCCACTTCGCCCAGGGTGAGGCACATCACCCCCGTCGGCCTCATCTCTGCCGCCTGATCTTTTGCTTCAGTGGAGAGCAAGAGCGGCAGCTTCCGAACGCTTCCTTTCACGCCCGGCGGATATTTGAATGTGGACAATGAAGAGGAAGGAACGACCGCTCTTTGAATTGCTTGGCGCGTTGGTGGCGGCGCCGTTGGCAGTGCGGTAGAAGCACTACCCCGCGCTCACCACCCACAACACTGACACGTATATATACACAATGCGCCAACGACTATGGGCGAGCCTTCATTAGCTGTCGCCGACGCGCGGCAACGCGTCACTTAACGCCCGAGCTATTAGACATCCTGTCAGCCCTGATGAAAATTGATTTCACCCTTCTGATCCTGCCATAATGTTATCGTGCTCGCTGTATGAGGTAGAATGGCTGCCGAAGGAGTATGCCGGAGTTATCGCAGTCGCTGAAGCGCCTCTAAACATGTTCATACAAAACGTCGCATCGCCTTTTTTCGTTCGGAGGGATGCGTTGTGACTCGCATGAATGTGTTTACTGTTTGCTTAAATATGCCTGAGCTTGAATTAATGCATTTTGCGCTCGTGCGCTTGAATCTTATCTGTTTCTTATATGCGCTTAGCAAACATGCCTTTTTTCCGTGACAGTTTCCCTTTGATTTTTCATCAATAATTTGTGATTGCACATATTGATGTTTCTCTCCTTTTATGGTAACTTAAAGGAGTATACAAAATATTGTTAAAACATATTTTACTGATCAAAAAAGGAAAGGAACAAAAATTGTCTTAAAAAGATTTTAGCATTTTTTTATTTCATAGGAAAAAAATGAAACAATGAATGATACTACAGTACAAACCTCTAATATAACTATACATCGAAAAAGTATGGAATAGAGCCTCCAAATAGTTACCATGAGTAAAATTACTTATAAAATTTGTACGAAGAATTTGAAGGTGTAAAGAATATAAAATACTTTATATGTAAATATTTATTAATCTGACTTCAACAAAGTCCTCATAAATGGTTATTAGTTAATTCTAAATATCTGTGAAGATAAACATCAACTCTAAAACTATACTAGCTCCAACAGTTTAAACTTTTACCCATCCGGTAATTATAACAACTTGGTGAAACGGTAAAATCTGCCACATAAAATTACCTTACATCCGCCATAAACCATCGCATCTCCGTTTCGCCTCGCCCAATTCGCCGACAACTACCCCAAAACTCCGGGAAAAGCAATGCATATTGCATTATGCTTTCCGGAATGGCGGTACTCGGCCAAAATAAATTACCCGCGCGTAGATACTTAGCAAATCCAATTAAGAAGCGCTGTTTTAAGACGCATTGAAGTGCTCTCGTCCGCCTATTGTCCTGCGCTACCGCAGCATCAGCCCGCTTCACCCGCCGCCGCCGCAGCGCCAGAAAGTTTTGTCGCGCCCCTCCGGACAAAAGCCTTTCAATGGTAATCACAAGACTACGTCCCTCATGCATTGCCGCCTCCATCGCCTTTATTACGTCGCTCTCGCTATTGCTCTATGTCGTCGGTGATGGCGAGTGTACCAGTGTGTGCGTTCGAGGGGTGGCATAAGGGGCAGCCGGGTGTGGGGATGTGCTCTAAAAGCGATGACAATAGCCCGCGGCGGACATCCGTGAAGGGCGGCAATGAGCATGGCCACAAGAAGAAAACATTTCGGGCGTATTATTCGTTTAATGCGACACAAAGTATACACGATTTGATTTAATTATTCACTTGTTCGAACACTGAGTCGAATGGGCACAAGATGGAAAGTTGGGACACGGTGACAAATTTTTGCAAGTTGGCCTTGTCCTGCGATTTCTAAGGGTTATTTGTTGCTTCAAAAGGAAACCATTTATTTGATTAATTTTATGTTTGATTAGGTTAGAGTTTACTTTAGAAGAATTGAGCATGATGTTTACTTGATGTAAAAAGGGTTTAAATGTGACATGATTGAAATAATACAAACAAAATAGTTATATAAATATTTATAGAAAATTGACGAGGCGAGTAACATCCACAACTTTCAGGTCTCTGAACACATCATGGCAACTTTTCTGAAAAATAACTCTCCAGGCATTCCTAAACGTCCCAAGGATGAATCTAAATGATATAGTGTTATGTAAATATATGTAGGCAATTACGTAAATATTAAATCATTACTTAACCAGTCTTTTAATAGACAACATGCGGAAACTATATTTTCTAAAGTTCAGACATATAATATTATGTTACTGATACACTATTCGAGATAATAAGCGACGAACCTAGAAAATGATCTTCCAACTAAACAATAAATTATTATCACATATGGTTAATGCAATCAAAAGTAATACTAAACACTGAAGGTGTTATAGATGTATCTAGAGTATATCAACAGACAGACTCATATCTCCCCTGAAACGGCGCCGCGATAAAATAGGAAACCGGCGGGTTATTACCGGCGGCGTCGAAGGGCCCCTACGGTAGGACCGGCACTCCCGAGCCGCCACCCCCGGCATAAACTATGCGACGATGTACGAGGATTTAATTAGATCACGCCGGCGACGAGCCAACGAACGCCTGTATATTAACCCACGGGGAAATTGCCGCCGACGTGGACGTTTCCACCGCTCCCCAAACCCACCTCAAACCATCTCCCACTTCTCCTCGATCCACTCAGTCCCTTGCAACTCTCGCGCCCATCACTTGCCGCCTTCCATCAGCGCCATCGTCTCCGAAAACCGCCAATACCAGGATGATACAATATCGCGTATTAGTTACAGTCAACACACCCCGCAAACCGGCATAAATTTCCACCGGATGGTAATGCAGGAAAATTAAACATTTGTCATCCTGGGTTGCGCCACCGCCATAAAGCGAGTGTATATAAACAATCGCATACCCCGCACGAATCCGTGAATATTATATTTAATCCGCTTACAGGTTGATTTGCTACATACTCTTCGCGGATAAACGTGCTAATATTTATAGACATTATTCACTCCAACCACCGGCGTTGGTACAATTTTTGTGGGAGCGAGCAAACGTTTATAAATAAGTAGAACTTTCATCTTGTTCAATTCCTTAGAATGACCCGAGGAAAAATTTCATTAGCGTTGCTATTTCACTCTATTTTTTACGAACTTGAGGGAATTACTCTAAGCGATATATTTTAGACGGTGCGATATATTTTAGACGGTGATGGTTTAAATAAAAACAAATTTTATACTTTGCGTAACAGGATGAGATGAATTTGCCCGTCGCCTTCACCATCGTTTTATTAAGTTTATTTCTCAGTGTGTAAACTTTTGAAAAATTGGCTACTTTTATCGTGAGATTATTTTTAAAAAGTAAAAATAAACTCATATAAATAATGAGAGTAGGATGAAAAAACTTTTCAAGGCGAAGTTTAAAGTCCATAATCTGTTTATTATAAGACATTAGGCTATGGAATTATTATTATATGCTACTTTTTATTCTTCTCTATTTGTTACCATGATATTCATCATTTTAAGGCCAATTTTAGCTCTGTTTCTCTTGAAATTGATTTCAACAAAACATTATAATTCATGGTACTGGTGGTATCAGGTCGAATTCCATTGTTTACATCATATTTAAACATGTGCGCTTAATATGACACGCTCTCGATGGGAATAATTAACTATTATACGCATTCGGCGAATTACAAAGCGCTCTGCTTGGCTGATTACTCGCGAGTAAATTTACGATCGACCGACAAATCATAAACTCATCCCACGTTTTTGCATTGGAATGCAACTGCACGACGAGCTGCAATCAGCAGGATTTGTACGTTTGTTTCGCAGATTTTGAGCGGATTGTGCGCCATTTTCCCGTTGAATTGTGTTGGAATTGATGGCAATTACTTTGTAGTTCGTTTTTGGCATTTTTATGCAGTTTAGTGAGAGAAAAAAAAAACAATAATTATTCTAGAAAAACAGTGCTATTTCCAGAATTTTTGTTTCAGAATACCACTGCTTTGTTTTTGTTTCAGAATACCAAAGTCTCCAATCTTGGCTTGTGGCAAGTTTTCGAATATTTAATAACATACAGTTTAATATAACCTACGAAAGTGTTCGTTCGTTGAGATGCTTTTGTTTTGGGCTGGTGTATCATGCGGTTATGCTTTGTGAACGCTCAACGAAGGGTGTGAAAAGGGGCGACTTTCGTGGGGATAAGGAACAAAAGCTATGCAAACGATGTGCTGGTGTGTTATGCAGGCGACGCTGGCGAGTGAGTAAACATTCGACGTGAAGATATGCTCTCCGGAAAGTGTGATAATAAAATCTGTGTGTGTGGTGTGTGTGCGAGTGGTGGAGATCTTTGCTGTGGTGATTATATGCATGGTGGATGCGCCGGCGCATCAACAAGTTTAATAGAGATGAGAACATGTTGTGGACTTTGAAACTCTCCTAAAGTTTGAATTGGTGCAGATGGAAAAGTTTCAAAACCTATATTCTCGAAAAAAAAAACTATCCAAGGATATGAAAAAATGAAGTTTTACCTAGTTTATCTAGTGTATATTCTGTAAAGATAATTATATGAGAGCATAGTTTAAATTGTTTTCTTGTAAATTTTACTTTGATTTTAGAAAAATAAAGATTAACAGTTACTCCAGCAATTAAATTAGTTTATATCGAGGATTAAAAAAAACTGAACTCGTTTGGCTTTGCTAATATGACTGCAGAGCAAAATAATAAAATGGGAAATAGAAAAGATTTCAAGGACAAAGAAAGAATTTCAACTCACTATTACTGCACTGCACATTGCATACTGTCTAATTTTACTGTTTTTTCCGCTTCATGGGTCTATATCTCCGTTTTAAGGTGATTTTTATATTCCAAACTGATTCTATTAGATACATTTATTTGTATTGTATTATTCTTAATTTTCTTATAATCTATTTCGTACTCCATTTTTTTTGTACATCTGGAATTTTCTGGATATGCCATTTATTTATTTTAGAAGAATTGAGTTTGTAGATTACAAAATGACCAATGCTGCCAATGCTGAATTATATTAAACATTTAAATGAATTGACTTCATTTATGACACTTTCATTGCAATAACAATGACCCAAAGATATGTAATGTTCCCAAACAAGTAGGATCAATCTGACCAAACATAAAATATATTAAATTAAATTCATTTTCACAGATTACTGTTATTTAGTAAATGACATCCAATCTGTTTAACATTTACAAGACTACATAAAAAATATAAACTACTTATTATTATTAATACCCGACACATCTGCCATTTATAAAAATCACAATCATACGTGCAGAACAAAGCAGAATTAATTATGTTCTGAACGTTAAATGCGTGTCGTTAATTTCTCGCCGTAAATAAATACGCCTCGGAATAAACTGCAAATATATCCCTCGAATATGACATGCACGGCAGTGCTGCAGCTTGCGGTGGCGGCAATAGCATTACGAGTTGACGGCTGATGGCAGCCGGCGTAGGTTGGGCGAGGCGTTGTGCAGCAATGATAAATACTTTGCAGAAATGGCCGGAATAGAGACGACGTCGGTAGCGGCGGTGGTAGCAGAGGCAGTGACGAGCAGCTAGAAAAATACGTGTCACGTTTGGATTTATTAGCGGCTTTTCATGTCCGCGCAACAGGAGCGGCAACTTTCGTCGTCCATGAGCATCAGAGTGAGACTATGTGTGAGTGTGTGCCGGAGGCGGCTGACAAAATGCCCGCCACACACTCGTATTAATACGCTCGGCGTGCATCGTAATAATATAAAACTAAAATGCGGATAAATTATGACTTATGACATTTCAAGAACTACATACAGTTTGTTGTTCTTGATGTTTCTTGATTAAAATGAGACATGAACAATCAAAATACGAAATTGTATAATAAGTTGAATATTTTTTCTTACAGATTTATAATAAATAAACTTTTGAGAAGCCGTTTAAATATAGAATATTGTGGAAACTCTCTAAAAGTTTGAAGAGGTCTGATAGAAACCCTTCAAACTTAAACTATACATATATTATGAAGAGGTATATACGTAAAAATAATATTAATTAACGTATTTAAAACAATAAAGGAAACGAGTGAATCAAGTAAGTCCAGTTTTTTGTTATCCATTTCTGCATCAGTTCCAAATATCGAATTGAAATTGGTATGTTGTGAAGTTTACTTTATAGTAGATCATTTTTTATGTTATTCAGAGGATTATTAGAGTGACGAATTTTTCTTCCAGGTGTTTTTTTTTGCTATGTTTGAGGCAAATCTCAAGCAGATACATGCATAATCGAGCAATGGTCTAAAAAAATCAACTGGTATGTTTGTGCACTGATGTCTTCAATGAGACGATTAAGAAGAAAAGAAAATTTAATGAGCTCTAAATATGTTAAATCAACATATGGGAGGCTGGAAGATATTGCATAAATAATTAATTAAGGTTAATTATTTTCAAAAAAACAAGAGGTACATATAAATAATATATTTCATTTTTATTACATTCGCTATTATTTTCGTTCGCTTTATAAAATGAAATTATTCTAGCGTATTATAAATAATATTATTGGTGTTTGTTTTATTATTCATTCTACTATACCCACATTTTTAATGAAGAAAAACATATATGGGTCGTTTGAAAAGTTATCATAATTTTTGAAAATCGAAATATAATAAAAATAAAAACAATAATAATAAACAAGAATATAAAGTAAGGGAGAAAATAGAAGATTCCATTGGATAAGTAAGAATTAATTAAAACGCGCAGCAATAGGTTCCAGTATTGACTGGCTTACTTGGCAGTGGTGATTGACGTTGGCTGCGGCATTTTCAGATGGGTAAATGCCCTTAAATACTGAAGTTCTGGAGAAATATTGCATAATTTTAATAAGATAATCCCTGCCATGTTAGAGCCTTCTTCTCCTACAGAACACAAGCAGCAGAGCACATTCATTTCCTAAATATACACCATCCTAAATATACAACACCTTTGACCTCCTCTTGCAAAGTATAAACATATTTCCGGAAAGCAATTTTGGCTCCGTTGTACTCCAATTGGGATAAAGTAGGCAGCTTCGATATAGGCGGAGGCGGCAGCGACAGAGGGGCTGTACGGTGGTGGAAAGTATCACGGGGTATTTGTGTCGCTTCGCGTGCCTTTGGGCGCGATCCTGCTCATCGCCTGGCAACCAGTTCGCTGCTAATTGCTAAGAAACCTTTAAACAATCCGCGTCCTACCGCCTTCCACCTTAGGCGACAGGAGAGCCTAGTAGCGTCGGCTGACGATGCGCTTGTGAGGTCGGCGGAAATTTAGGTCCTGTAGGGATACTCGATTCGTGGTCGATTCCACAGATTTACACGACACTTTCAGAATTCATATTAACTCCCAACGCGCCTGTTCGAATTTATAAAGAAGTTAACCTTATTTAGACTACTAGAAAAATATGTACTTGTATATGTATAATTATATTTTTAGTACTACCCATTTCATTCCAAAAGTTTTACTACACATCCCTCACATCAGCATAAAACTAACCGACAACTACTCTGGCCCACAAAAAGAGAAATTTCACAGTTATAATAACTTAAATAAAACTAGTTACATTAATTGCTTGAGTTAGTTTCATATTAACGACATGACATATGCGTATCAAAAAATAACAAACTTTCGGTGTTACTCGTATACAGGTCATCGTACACAAAACGGTCATTCACAAAGGTCACAATATCATAATTCATAGACAAGGCATGGCATTAATTAATTAAGTTATCGCGCAAACACACCCTAATTTACGTCCGGGATAATTACTGCTGTAATCCGGCCAGGCGCCTTCGCCATTTCAGCAAGCTTAAAGGCGAAAACAATCCGTTCGCATGTGTTTACCAAACAGGGAATAGAAAAGCGACCTAGCATAAAATGCAAATATATGGATGACCGTAGATAATTTCATCACAACATGATAAGGGACGTTATCGCGATTCGCCGGGCGGAAGCACCAAACGGCACCGACTCGTATTCATGGCCATCAGTGGCATTATCGTGGTTTTTAGTGCTATTTAATGGTATTATGATTATGTAAAGCTCGGCAGAAGCTGCCATGGCCTGGAAATTGGATGATGGGCAGTGTTTTACGCGTTTGCGGTCCACCATCTTAGCCATAAACTGGCCACATAATAGCTTAATCCCAAAATAGGGATAAGTAGACGTGTTTTTGGTCGTATTTGATTTGATTTATATTAGCTTTCAGTTAATTAATTATAATGTCAAATAAGACTTGTTCATAATAAGTTAGGCGAGATTTTTGTTAGGTTGATATAGATTGAAACTAGAATATAACGATTCAAGGGCCGAAACGGCTATTTTTTTACGCAGAATCATGTCACTCAAATTATGTTCATTTGTTAAAATTAGCTAGTGGCTATAAATAAAACGTTACTCACTTACAATATTGCTAATTATCGAAAATTAGTAATTTCGCTTTAATTTGTTAATTTGCAAGATATTATAATTTGACCCTTATTTACCCATTTTGATTAAAATATAATGAAGATTTTAAAAATCAATGCTGGGTGGATATTTGTTTGGATTTATATATTTTGCCATATAGTTTGAAATATTCTCCCGTTGTAATCCGCGTACTGTGGAGGCTTGATGGATGTGGCCCTCGATCAACGACGTAAGGGATTTGTCGGGAAACGCGCTGCGAATTTTGCAGCGCGCGGAAAATCAATGCCAGGCGCATCCACGACTGCACCCAAAATGCATCTTCTCGCACATGACTAAGCTCGCCACATCAAAGGATTCGCACTGCTTTCAATCATGGAGTTTTCTACGTTTTGCTACGATTTTTCACATTTGTAATATAAAATGTATTTTTTTGTGGTTCACAGTATGCACAGTACATTGGTTGTTCTGTTGTAAATGTTGTTGGAAATGTAGGTAAATGTTGAAAAATGTTTAGGATTTTTTTTAATATAAAGGAAGGAAGCTAGTAGGTACTGGTATAGTTAAGATATATTAAAAGTGCTCCTTATACCTGAAGAAAATCTGAATGTCCTAAATTTTCTGTTTATTTAAACATATTTACCAATATCCAGAGTGGTTCATGGATGGTTGAGATGAATTATCCAGTTGCAAATGCAAATTGATATTTGCAAACCTCCTCTAGGTCGTTGCATGAAATTAATGTTTCAGCGTCATCGGCGACATTGCAATTTTGAATTACGTTGGCATGTACGCGAGATGAATCTGGTAGAATCTATGTGTGGATTAATGGAATACCTTTAAACAATAATAAATAGTGATTTGAGTGGTTTTGGAAAACGTAGCCGATTCTATTGTGTATTGTTTAGACCATCTTATAATTAACATGAGGTCGCAAATCGGGCGGCTAGACTTCAGAGTTTAGGCAAAGCTGTGCCTAATGCGTCGTTCATAGCGGCGGCGTCGAGTCGCCTCGCTTCGTGGTTTCCTCTGTCTTACTTATGTAATATACGGAGATAGGTTGTTTCTTCGAGTTTCTGCTTCTACGTCAAGCAAGAATAGGCATAGAAGCCCTAAGTCGAAGTAGCCGGTATGAACGACGCCTAAAAATGGTATTTCGTGGCACACCTTGCAGATCTTGAGAGATATCGAGTGGTTGGCGGGATGTGCCCGAATTGGCCGAGGGTAGGCCAGAAAAGTGGATGTACAAAGTTGGGATGTATGGTGTGGGAAGTTACGGGAGTGAACTTCAGTCAAGATGTTGTAACAATTTTGTAAATAAACTTAGTCACAACCCATACTTCGACTTGTCAACTGCTTTCCGCAGCTCAATTATCACTGTCAAAGAACGGGTAGTTCGGGTCCTGCTAAAATAAATGACCTTCGACGTTTTCGTCTAAGGTTGATATTGTCAGCAAGGAGGCTGTTCGCAACAGGCTCCTAGAGTAATAATCTAAAAATAAAATGATTTGTAAAGCTCTTGAGCAGTTCGTGGAGGGGCAACTCCTAAGATGAATGTTGACCTAGAGTGACCGTATGTTGGTATTTCCACACCATGCTTTAGGATCCCAAAATCACGCTAGTGTTCTTGCTGATTTTACGTAGTGCTTCGTCATTCCTTTAAAGTTTTTGTGGCAGAATTGAACAATTCATTTATCTATAATTTTTCCTATAGATCTCACAAAAATACGTCCATTAAGTAAAAATACCAATTTATTTTACGCACATTCAAACTTTTATTTAAATTGAAAATGCTAAAACAAATTTACAGAAGTTAAAATCATACAACATGCAATAATCTGCAGGCTATAATAATGCAATGCTGAAAGAAGTTTGGTGCGCCCCTGCAATCTGGAAAACTTTCACACTTCCCCTGAAGAATTAATTTCCTCCGAGGAAATTAAACTCGTTAATTACATTCGCTAACCACGTGCATAATTAATACTCCTTTGTGCATTGCATAAACGTATAAATCCAGAGAAAATAATCGGTTGACTAACTCTTTAAATATTGACATACTCGTTCTACGGCATGCGACAAACTGCTTTACGGGGTAATAGTTTCTAACAATTGGTAAACCATGAATGATTAGCTGAAAAGGCGTAAAATGCAGTTTCATTCGGACAGATTGTATGTTGAGCCTTTAAGTACTTGAGGTATGCCACCCAGGCGGTTTTTGCGCGAACGCCGGCTTAAGCGAGTTAACAAGATTATCGGTTTCTGCAACGCTTGGAGCGAACCCTGATCGATGCGACAGAGTGCATCCATTCGTGTGGGCAGCGCTGCGACGTTTTCTGTCGACGGGGTTGAGTTGGTATCGGCGGCGTTGGCAATGACGGTAGCGGCACCGGATTCCACCGATCATCGGTTCCGGGATATGGAGTGCAGCAGTGACGAGGCGCCGGGCGTATGGATGCACTTCAACGCCCGGCACCTTCACCAACTCCACACTGAGCAAATTGAGGAATTAAGTTCTTTTTCCTCGCTTTTTTGCTATCGAATTCGAAATAATCGAGGACGATGCATTTATTGCTACTCTTAAGAGCAGCAAAACTGCCGGGGGAATGCGTAATTGCTTTGGAATATTGCATTGAATACGCCTATAAAATGTCAGAATCTTAGTAAAATGAAATTAATTATAGCTACGATTTTTGAAAGGTTCATAAATAATTTCCTCTTCTTTCCTTTTTTTTAATTTGGAGAGAACTTCATGTAATTTTTTTTATAAAAGTCAGCAATATCATACTTTAGACATAGAAAAGTAAGATTCCTCAACAAATAAAAATCACTAATTTCATAAACAGACATTAATCTTATTCTAAACATTGTTAGAAACAACATAAATGGAGGAACGGTAATATTTAAATTAATTTAATTTCTGGACTTTTAAATTATATTAAATACATATATATTTTGATTAAATGATAAAAATTATTTTTACCATAGATCCATAGAAATTGGGAACATTAATCATTATTGTTTAAAACATTTTTATGAAAAGATGAAATAATTTCTAACAATGTAGAATTTTCCAAAAATATCTACCAAAAATTATTAGGATTTCTAGTTGCTTCAGTTTGTAACCATAAACTTAATATAATAGTAAAAGTATTTTCAATTAAATTTTTCTTTTAATAATTACATTAGCATATTAAAGTGAATTCTTCTTATCAATAGTGTTAGCCTCTAATATAACTAATTACATTGAAAGAGAATTGAATAGAGCTAATGGTCATAGCAGTCGATGTTCGATAAAATCAAGCAAAAAAAATTACATTAGATTAAACAAAATTTATTTCGATTAACTCCTGAATCCATTAATATTCTTTAAACAGAACATTGAATCAAATTGTAAAATGCAGTGAAAACCGAGAAATATTTCCAGAACCATTGGTTTACGTGATTAATATATTGTAAATTTAACTTTATTATGCGTAACCTGTCTAACGCGGAAACGGAGTGACATATTTGTGAATTTCATAAATCCGAGCCTCTAACAACGGACAAAATTCTTGACTTTTCGTATACTGTTTTAGGAATAATTTTAGGAATAACGTCGAAGAAAATGAACCAAAATAAATATTAATTGAAATAAATCTAATATTAAACCTCATTAAAACACCATATACTTTGGAAATCCAATAATTAAATTCATTTTAATCAAATTTTACTTGTAATAATTAAATTCCATTAAAAACAAATATATTTCAATTAAATCCTGAATACATTAAGCCACTTAAAATAAAACATTTCAGTATAATGTTAAATACGAATAACTGCAAATAGTTATGTTAAATATTCCAAAAATTGCTTGATGGCTATGTTTAAACAACCTCTGAATATGAATTTCGCCAATATTTGCCATTTTGCATCCCTGACTATAAACGCATTCATCTGTAACTTCCATTCATTCTGAATTCAACCTGGAACGTTTTGTATGCAAAATATTCAATTAATATCGAAAATTACAGTTAGAGCACTCGGTTTCAATTTAATTTGTTATAACTATTGGGAAATTGTTGAAATGGTGGTGGCCGAGAAGAGACGAATTCGCCGCTTGTTTACTGTATAGGAGGCAAATTCATGAGTATCGGTATAACCTCCAATGCGCCTAGCCATCGTCGCCGCCTCCACCGTGGCCTGTGCACTGGTCATCGTGGGCCGGTGTTGTCACGTTTCCTGTTACACCGCGGGTGCAGTCGAGTTTAATCAATTATCTCCCTGCCAGCTTGTTAGCGTTAATTAATCTCAACTCGAATAACATGGAAATAACGTTATTATCGTTCGTGATTGCTGTTGCAAAAATAAAGTGCGGTGTTATGATTGCTCATTGTTGCTTTTCACGCTTTTGTGGAGTTATTGATTCATTTGATTTGATTTTATTATGAGAATGAACTCATTCAATGTTTCATTTTGATTTTTTATATACGATAATGGCTAATCACCTAATCTAACCTAAAAGATTCTAATCTCACCCTAGGAAATCAATATATAATTATTAATGAAATATTGAAAGCATCTAAACGACAAAGACTCGAAAATATGAATAATTCTCTTTGTCAATTCTTTACCATAGGTAATCATCATAAATTTGGTAATTATTCGAACAAATTTTGGCTATTGCGGTATATATATTGTCCGGATGTTGAGCCAACATGCCAAGTGCCACGTGTGCGTCTATAAATAATTTCGGTTATTACCCTCGCTCGACTCTAAACCCACCCTCAGTCCACTGGCGTAATTGCACGCACATTAATTACAAATAGCACTATAATTACTGAAATTATCTAATTATTTATACGTGTATATCCTGCTCGTTTCCGCCATCAATTAATTTCCTTTTTTTAGTTTCGCAAAGTACATTGAAAATTAAAGTTTTATGGAAATTAATTTCAGGCGGATCATTAACAATTCCACGGCAGTGAAGAACTTTTTCGCTGTTGGAAATAAATGAACAAACGAATGAAACACGCTACCTCCCGCTGTCGCAGATGCAGCCACAAAGTTGACTAAGTCAACTTCGGGAAAAATTGCGAGAATTGTTTCTTGTGCGAATTGTACACCTAGATGTAGGGAAAAAAAAGTACGAATAGTAGGCAAGAGTGGATGGCACAGGGACGTGCGAACTTGTTACCGCTCGCCGTGCGGTTGGTTTGGTACCCAGAGACGGCGAAAACTGTGACTAATGTCACGAAATTAATTAATTAAAAAGAGCAAATGGATGCGCAACCACCACGAAAGCGCCGCCACTCCAAACCCGCCAGTGATGGTGGGCCCCACCGCAGAGTAAGAACTCTAGCGGTAAATTAGAAATAAAGTTTTAATGCTCGTAATTCTCTTGCGCGTGGAAAATGAAGGAAAATGAAGAGGAATCGCCCTTGAGATAGAAGCATGGCGTTTTTCAGCGTGTGCGCTAATGCCGCGGGTGGTGTAGAAAAAATGAATTGCTTCTCATCTGCAACAACACACCATGTATCATATATTTTCACCCGGGACTAAATTACTTCGTTTTTTACAAATCAGCAAAGGTCGGCTTTTCACATTCTTTTTTTGCGTTGAGGTTATTTTCCGAAGGGTTGCAGCTGTCGATCTCTTGATGCACTTAAACGACTTAATTCGTGAAAATAATTCGTTTAA
>WSZQ02000008.1:2943638-2957888 GCA_019419845.2 Weissflogia rhopalogaster
AATTAGTCATATTAGAGGCTAACACTATTGATAAGAAGAAGAATTCACTTTAATATGCATCCCCACCGAGAATCGAAACTGGGACCTTCATGGATAGTAATCATCGACCATAGCATTGCGCCACTTGGCTGGACCAACTCATTTTTTAATATTTATTTAATTATTTTGTTGACAGACTTTTCCCATAGTTGCTCCAGACATTTCATGCAGTATTGTTTTATACTTTTAACAATTGCTTCCTTCTCGGTCTTATTTCATATTCAAATTGCATTTCATTCTCGTACTGCATGGATTGGTATTTAGTTCTGCGATTCTCACTATTTTCCTTTACAATTTTCCTGTTTTGTTTCTGTACTTTTTCTACGACTAATATCAGCTTTTATTTTAGTTGCATAACTTTTACTTCACACCCTACATGCGTAATAATTTATTTGTATTCTCTTTTGTTTATCAGACATTTATTTGCAAATAATACTTTACTGACTACTCTCAGTTCTTCAATTTTATCTTTTTTTTTTTCATTTTTAATGTTTATTTCCAATACTTGAACATTTTTACCATTTCATTTGTGTTCTCTTTCATTCCTTTTAATTGCTTTACTTTTTCGTTATTGTTTTCGGCGATTTTTAGTCATATTTTTATATTTCATTACTTTAGCCAGTATCAATTTTAGGTATTTTTTCATTTTTCAATTATAATGTTAACTATTATATATTTTTCGCAGCATCGAGTATTATCAGAAATAACATTGCGATAAAGGGTTATTTTTATTTTATGTTTGTTCGAAAGGTGTTCCTGCTTTATTTATAGTCATTATATAATACTACTCTTTTTTTCTGCCTATACGAGGCAAGTTAATTTAAAACTTAATATTACTTTCACATATTGAAATTACAAGAATACCAATTTTTTGTCATGATAAAGGATGAGCCGAGCCATCAGAAGGTATACCTGACCTAATGTGCAAAGGTTTTTTTTATTATATAAGATACTAATGGTTATTAAAATAACATATATTAAATAAACAATTTGTCAAAACGAATTATAGGCAATAATCAATCTTACAAATCTACATTTCTTTGAAAAGATTTGTGTCAGCAATAAATAAAGCACATTCAATTGAGTTTATTCAAATTATCTAATATAAAATAAAATTAAAATGTGGATTATTTTCTAGTGTACCATATGAAGAAAGAAAATTAGACAGTGATAAGTTCGGCGAGAACGAATCCAAACACTTATGTGCCAACATTATGAAGGAGACTGGCGCGCACTTGGAGATCTCCACCGGCAAAGATCTCTCCCTTACCTTCCTCGTTAGTGGGAAGCAGAACGAGGTAATGGAAGCGCGCCGTAAGATCCTCTCCAACTTCCAGACGCAGGCGAGTCGCCAGATCACCATCCCTAAGGACCACCACCGTTGGATTCTCGGCAAGAAAGGCGACCGCCTTAAGGAGCTGGAGAAGTCGACGGCGACGAAGATCAGCGTACCGCCGATGAACAACCCGTCGGAAATTATCGAAATCGTCGGCCCCAAGGAGGGCATTGAGAAGGCGGCGCACGAGATCCGCGTCACTTCCGACGAGCAGCTGAAGAAGGCATTTGAACGTGTTGTCGTGCCGAAGATGTACCACCCGTTCATCGTCGGAGCGTTCAACGAGAAGCTGACTGCGATGATCGCTGAGACGGGCGCACGTATTAACGTGCCACCGCCGTCGGTGATGAAGGACGAGATCGTCATCGCCGGCGACAAGGACGGCGTAATGGCGGCTAAGGCGAAGATCGAAGCCATCCATGCCCAGATGATGAAATGCTGCAGCACCGTACAGGTGGAGGTGCCCAAGTCGCAGCATAAATACGTTATTGGCGCGCGCGGTGCGACGATCGCCGAGATTCTGAAGGAGACGGGCGTCAGCGTTGAGATGCCGGCAAGCGATACGACGACTGATACGATTACGCTGCGCGGGCCGCACGCGAACCTCGGCCAGGCGCTGAGTAAAGTCTATGAAAAGGCAAACTCAGTTCGCACCAGCGATGTGGCTGCACCTTCATGGATCCACAAACACATCATTGGCCGCAAAGGAGAGAACATCAGGGAGATAACAAGTAATCTTCCAAAAGTGCACGTCGAATTTAACGCTAAAGAAAACAAGATTAAAATCGAAGGACCTCCCGAAGAAGTTGATAAGGCACATGAAAAACTTGAGGCTATCGCCAAGGACTATGTTCAACGCTTTACCTTCCTTGATCTGACCGTTGATCCCAAGTTCTACAAGCATATCATTGGTAAATCGGGCACGAATGTGAACCGCATCAAGGAAGAGACCAGCGTTGCGATCAACATTGAAGAGAATGGCCAGATTCGTATTGAGGGTCCCAAACAAGGTGTACAGGACGCACAGAACGAGCTTGAAGAAATGGTCAAGAAACTAGAGAACGAAAAGGAGCGCGATATCATCATCGAACAGCGCCACTATAGGAACATCATCGGCCAGAAGGGCGACAACATCAAAGTGATCCGCGAGAAATTCAACCAGGTGCAGATTACGTTCCCCGGACCAGCGGATAAGCGCGATATTGTCAAGCTACGTGGACCTAAGGCCGACGTCGATCTATGCTACAAACACCTACAAAAAATCGTTAAAGACTTGAATGAATCATCCTACCAGATTGAAGTACCTATCTACAAACAATTCCACAAATATATTATCGGCAAAGGTGGCGTTAATATTCGTAAAATTCGCGAGGAAACACAAACGAAAATAGACCTGCCCTCCGAGGGTGACCATAGTGATAAGATTACTATCACTGGTAAGAAGGAGAATGTTGAAGAGGCGCGCGAGAAGATTCGGCTAATCGAAGGCGAACTGGAGAATATCGTCTCCGAGGAAATTGTGATCGACCCGAAGTTCTACAACTCGCTTATTGGCGCCCGTGGCAAGTTGATTCATTCCATTATGGAGGACTGCGGTGGTGTTGCAATCAAGTTCCCCTCGCCGGAGAGCAAGAGCGACAAAGTAACAATACGCGGTCCCAAGGACGATGTCGACCGTGCCAAACAACAGCTCCTTGACATGGCCAACGAGCGCCAGCTGTCAAGCTTTACCGCCGAGGTGCGCGCTAAAGCGCAGCATCATAAGTTCCTCATTGGCAAGAACGGTGGTAATATTAAGAAAATCCGGGACTCCACCGGTGCCCGTGTTGTCTTCCCCACGAATCAGGATGAGGATCGTGAACTGATTACCATTATTGGTAAGAAAGAAGCCGTCCTTCAGGCTAAGGCCCAATTAGAAGCTACAATTAAGGAAATTGTAAGTATATATTTTGATTCAAATGCACGTATTTTGTAAGTTATAAATTGGTTTACAGCATAAAGTCCTGTTCTTATTTTGAAAATTTGAAATTGTTTAGGATAACATTATCGAAGATGAAATGACTGTGAACCCACGCCATCACAAGCACTTTGTAGCGCGGCGCGGTGAAATCCTGCACAAAATTATGGACGACTGCGGTGGTGTGCTAATCAGCTTCCCTCGCTCGGGCGTGCAGAGCGACAAGGTGACGCTAAAGGGCTCGAAGGATTGCATTGACGCGGCGAAGGCACGCATCAACGAGCAGGTCGCCGATCTGGAAGCCCAGGTGACGATCGAGTGCATCATTCCTCAGCGCCTGCACCGTACCCTGATGGGCGCCAAGGGCTACAAGGTGCAGGGCATCACATCCGAATTCGATGTGAAAATCAAATTTCCGGACAAGAACAACACCGACGAGTACATCAACCACGAGTGCGGCCAGCTGAACGGCGACGCGGACACTGAGCCGGTGCGTCATTGCGACGTGATCCGCATCACCGGTCGCGACGAGAACTGTCAGAAGGCGAAGCAGGCGTTAATCGATCTCAAGCCGATCACGATCGCCGTGGACGTGCCGATGGAGCTGCATCGCTCCATCATCGGCAAGAATGGGCGCGATGTGCGCGTGCTGATGGACGATCATGATGTACACATCGTGCTCTCGCCGCCTGACGAGAAGGACGACAAGATCAAGATCACTGGCACGCCGGCCAATTGTGAGCGCGCGCGCGAAGCTGTGCTCGAACGTGTGAAGATCATTGAGGCGGAACGTGCTGATCGTGAGCTGAAGAGCTTCGCGTTGCGAATTGAAGTTAATCCGGAATTCCATCCGAAGATCATCGGTAAGAAGGGTACGATTATCAGCAAGATTCGCACGGACCACGACGTACAGATTAATTTCCCGAAACGTGGTGACCCAGAGGAGCACGTTATCACAATTACTGGATACGAGGAGGCTACTCACAAAGCTCGCGACGATATTATGAAGATCGTTGATGAGCTGAACGACCTCACCAGGGAAGAGGTACACATCGATGCCAAGGTGCATTCGCGCTTGATAGGCGCACGTGGACGTAATATTCGCAAGATTATGGATGACTACAAGGTGGATGTGAAATTCCCACGTACAGAGGACCCCGATCCGAATATGGTCACAATAAGTGGTGCGCCAGATAACGTTTGTGACGCAAAGGACCATCTGCTCAATTTGGCCGAAGAATATGTAAGTTTTTTTTTCAAATTTAAAATGGTATATTTAATATTTATGATACTTTTCTATTTTTAACACAAACATCACCATTTTATAATTAATTATAATCGATACTGAAACGTGCCAAAAACGATTCAGTATCGATTCTTTCGAAAGATACTTATCTATAATTTTTGTACAGATAAAAATCAAAACACCCTTCTGTTGATTTAACTAATGAACGCTTTCTCCTTTGTCCAAATGTGCAAAACATATACTCCATTATTTAGAAATACTACTATATTCGTCAAACATAGAGAGAGGGTGCTTAAACCTGTAAGGTTAAAGTAACGATTACTATAATCTAAATTATTTCATTGATTTAAACTGCTAATGAATGACACATCAACAATATGTATTTTTTATAGATGCAAGATTACACCGATCAAGAAATGCTCAACAGCTACCGTGCTCCTTCGAGCGGTCATGCGACCGACTCGCCAACACGCGGCAACGGTAACAACGGCTTCGTCGTCGCCGGTGGGCCGTGGGAGCAGCAAGCACCAAACACGGAGAGCGTCACCGAGTTCCCCTCCTTCGGTGGACGAGGTGCGCCCGTCAGCGAGCCGCCGCAGGTGTCGCCCGTCTCTGGCGCGTGGGGCAATCGCCGCTGAGATTTCCACGAATCCATTCAGTAACGGTGTCACTCAGTCCACATAAAAACAACACTCTCAAAAATAATAAGAATACCAACTGCGGAATATACCTATATATTTATGCAAATATATACTATTGAAACAAATACAACAACAAAATCAAGCAACTACAAGACGGAACACACTGCCAATTTTAAGAAATAATTTTAGAATATACTGAAATATGGACTGGGTGCTCTTTTATATGCGTACACGCGAATGATGAGATGCTATAAACACATCTAAAACTTGCATACTAAACCCTAGGATTACACATTATATAGATTGCAAACAAAAAACACCTAGCGACAGTAAACACGTAACTAGATTGCGAGAAACATCCAACAATGAGACAACCTCTTCCTCACTCTTTGCTGCATTCATTGATTGATAGGCCTGGCAAACGACAACGGACACTGACTTTAACGGATCTGAATTCAAACTAGACGCATTTCGATTTAAAAAACATTACGAACACTGATTTATATATTAA
This sequence comes from Weissflogia rhopalogaster, assembly GCA_019419845.2. Classification (NCBI taxonomy): domain Eukaryota; kingdom Metazoa; phylum Arthropoda; class Insecta; order Coleoptera; family Staphylinidae; genus Weissflogia; species Weissflogia rhopalogaster. The sequence goes on from WSZQ02000008.1 coordinate 2,949,369, forward strand.
TATATAAGGTACGAAACAAAATAAATATACATTCGGCTGGTGATTGTGGCCAGCCACATCTTTCTTTGGTTTTAAAACACGAGAAGATGTAAAATCAAAGCAGAAATTTGTTATCAACGGCCTATTGAAAGTTCGAACATGGCGGCTCTAAAACAAACACCCATGTTGTAAAAAACTCAACAAACACGCGAAATGTTGCTCTTGCAGCAAATTTATCGGGCAATCGACATAACGCGGTTTCTTTTTAGCATTTTTTGCATGTACAATTCACAATTCCTCCTGTACGTTAATATTTTTCTTTCTTTATTCTTCCTTTTTCAACTCCTTTGTGTTGTCAGGTTAAATATTCGTTATCTTTATTTAATTTACGATACAAATGAAAGATATATATTGTAACTATATGAAAAGAAATAGTTTATATATTCGCCCAACATGTGGCTACTATATATATTGATTTTAATTATACTGTTTAATAATTATTTTTTCTATTCGAACGTGTTTATCGAGTGCCGTTCGCTCCATATATCAAAATATTTAATTTGATTTTATTTCGGATAAATATTAACAATTTATGATCTATATATTGTGCTCTAGAATATATTGTTAATTTTCCTTTTCGTGTAGTAGACAAGTTTGAGCTGTCGTTCACAGCCAGAATTTCGGAGCCTTGCGTTGGTTCATCTTATTTGTACCGATATTTGCTCAGTTGATGCGCAGAACGACACATAACGACAAAACAATGAAGAAGAAATTCGCAGATTGTGATAAAGACGATGATAAACTTGTATATGAAGCAAAACAAAAATGCGGATCGTTGTAAACATTTTTTTTTTTTCATTTGTATGTGGTGGACAAGACAAGGCGATCGTCGCATTTTCGAAATTGATTGATATATACACAAGCATAAAAACAAATGAGAGACAAAGTTTTTGGGTAGTCTATTTGCAAAGGACAATGCTCACTTTGTTCTAGGTCTTTTTGTAAGTCGCGGAATGTGTCATAAATGATAATTTTTCTAATAAACTAACAAAACAAAATGGAAGAGCGTAGAAACAAGGACGCAAGTAGTGATACACTTTTTATATAAACGAAGTTTACGAGAGCGCGTTGGAATATTTGGAATGTCGCTGGATTTTTTTTTTGTGTCTGACGCTTCTTTTTCGGTTAGGTGCACAAAATAGTTTATGCATTTATGTTTCGATATTTACGTTTAATTATTTCTATTCAGGTAAATGGATTTTTCGTGTTATTTATGCAAATATTATTTATTTGTAAACGTTAATATATTTGATGGAACTGTGGGAGGTCGAGAGGAAATCAATAAAAATCTAAAAAGTTATGACAAGCTTATGTTATGCGATATGGAATGCTGTGCAACAGCGTTACCAATTTCATAACATGTGACGATAGTAATGACATCTTTTTAAATAGATAAGTTGACATAATCACACGATTGCTGTTGTTTCCACGACCATCAGTGTTTAAATGTAGAGAATTGAAACGATCACAACCGAAATTTCTTGATCGGTAGATTCCGGAGAGTAATTAGATGTCGGTTTGAAAATTAATTAAACTTTATGTATTGGTTTTTAGTTCTAAAGGTTTATTTTAGTTGATAAACATATACTAGTATTAGAAAGGTAACTCGTTTTAGTTTACAATCTGTTTTATTTAAACATAATTGAGAAATATTTATTTTTGTTTCAAATTGGTTGTGGATTATGACAACTGTCATAATGTTTATACTGAAGTTCCGGGGGAATTTTGGTTTTCCCTTTTGACCTTGAACAATAAAATTTATTCCTACACTTGTTACCGTTTACTGATTGGTCGCGTTGGTGATTGGTAATGAAACAACAGAAACCTGCATTAGCATAAGCGCCCCACTCAAGCAATAACCTTCAAAAAAGCGTTTGTATCCACTTGTATTCTTGGCGTTGACAGTCGCGGCGGGGCAAAATATTTTTACGTTTACTTCAGCCTGTAAGTGTGGAGTGGTCGAGGAAAAATTAAATTACACCGCATTTCGATACTGGTGGAATAACATTCAGCAAATTTTCTAGTTGCAACGAGTTTGCAATGGCGCGCGAGATCAGCATGTTTCGTTTGGCGAAAAGCTGTTTCGGCCAGGTAGGTGTATCGTCGCTGTCTGTTATATAATCGGAAATTTGCGAACGATCATATGGTGTGGCATTGTTTTTGCAGATGCGAAATTTCAGCACGTCACGGGTATTGTTGAAGGAAGAGCAGACGCCACGCATCAAGACGTTTGCCATTTACAGATGGAATCCCGACGAGCCGAATAAGAAGCCCTTCATGCAGGAGTACCGGGTGGATTTGAACACTTGCGCACCGATGGTATTGGACGCCCTCATCCGCATCAAGGATTACATGGATCCGACGCTCACTTTCCGCCGTTCCTGCAGGGAGGGCATCTGTGGCTCGTGTGCGATGAATATTGGGGGAATTAACACTTTAGCTTGCATCAGGTAAATTGTGAGAATGGGTAGCATATTGTAGAGATGTTGGAGTTGACGTTGCATTTTTTCGATTTTCAGCAAAATTGACACAAATTTGGGCAAGACTACGTATATTTATCCACTACCCCATATGTACGTGATTAAGGATTTAGTGCCAGACATGAATCACTTTTATAGGCAGTACAAGACTATTAAGCCATGGCTGCAACGCAGGTAATTGTGCCTTGTATAATTAGTAAATGTTTGGCAATTTTGATTGCGTGGTATACCATTTCACAGAGTTGTACATATTTTCCGAATGGGGGCGCCCAATGTAATTTGATATAAAACAAGTCATTGTTTTTATCAATTAAATGAAGTCGGAGACTTTATTTTTCAAAACTTATCTTGTAAATATTAAAACACACGCTTCCGGTGTTTCCCCTTAGGGTTTCTTAAAGTCCTTCAATGCACAAGGGCTCTGGGAAGAGACGACTTGTATTCAAAAAAGTTTTGATAAAGATACATTTTTGCTGATTTTACGGCCTTGCGCAGATTGCATGATGTCATAATATTTCTGATTTGGTCTTCCATAGCACAAAAATTGGGATGTGTTCTCTAACTTTTTTGTGCCACTCTTTATATCTATCGATGTGTTTGAATTCACTTATCAGCGAAAATAAGTTGTTTAAACACGTTTACTAAACGTGTTTAGATTCTGAATTTTTTTCTCAGATTCAAAACTTGCAAAAATGTAAATAAAAATGAAGTTTTAACTTTAGAGCCAAATTTCTGTGGAAATAAATTGATTAAACACATTTAAATATCTTTTCCATTATATTTTGTGCAAAGTGCAAGGATTAAAAAAATCTCGATTTTTAAAACACAAAAAATACTGAATTGGTATGCGCTGAAACACATTTTTCAGGGAATAAGTAATTTATAAAATCTAAATTCGTTATCAAATATTTTCGCGACATCTGTGCACGTTGTAACTTTGGAACTATTAAAGAAATTCATCTGAACATGCATTTAAACGCAGTTTTTGTGAAAATAAATTTAAACACATTTTCCAAATTATGACAATAGCGATATTCCGATGTGTTTAAACGTACTTTTTTGGCTAAAAAAGCCCTTTAGCAGTTTTGTTCAGTGTTTTTGTCGCAAATAACAAAACTGTTTGCAATACTTGCAAAGATACATACAGTTCCAATGCATTCATTCTTAAATTGAAATATACTCTTTCCTGAGGTGAAAATACTTTAATTAGAAAGTGTAAAATATTTAACCGCATTTTTCAGAAATGAACCAAAAGTGGGTGAAGCGCAATACCTGCAAAGCATAGAGGATCGCGAGAAAATCGACGGCTTGTACGAATGCATTTTATGCGCGTGCTGTTCGACCTCGTGCCCGTCGTACTGGTGGAACAGCGACCGTTACCTGGGTCCCGCGGTACTGATGCAGGCGTACAGGTGGATGATTGACTCGCGTGACGAGTTAACCTCCGAGCGTCTTGACCAAATGAAGGACTCCCATGCTGTTTTTAGGTGTCATACGATCATGAACTGTACGAAGACCTGCCCGAAGGTACGCAACAAAAAAACGACTTTGACATCAGCACAGCCTACGTTTTATTGCTAAATTAATGAAATTTTTATTATACAGGGTTTGAATCCGGCGCGTGCCATCGCGTACATCAAAATGCTTCTTGCTGGTATGCAATCCAAGTCGAAGCCGACGATGAACACCACCGCTTTACATGGGAATTAAATAGACGTTAAATATATACCCACGGCCGAACATACTTAATCAGAACGAATTCACTATGCAAAACTAATCCACCAAGATGATTACACGAATTTAATGACGCTACTTTATTATATAGCAATGTAAACGAAATCAGACGGAATCCATACATCGTTTTTATTTATATTATTTATTTCGCACGTGCGTATTTTATGTTTACTGTTATTTGCGCCACGCCGTTGTCGGTGAAACCACAAATACGCCAAAGTATCTTATTTATGTACCTGTAGGGCAATCAGTATGAGATGAAATGGTTGAAACATGAAATCAGTATTTGTGATGGTTGTTTCTTTACTCTAAACTACGTAATATGCCTAGGAGACTTGTTTATTGTTATGAACACTGCAATTTAGTGGATTTATTAGTTTTGTTTATGTTTATCTTTTCATTTGTGAACGAGAGCAAAAAAATAAAAATACATTTTGGTTGTGGAATTTTTATTTCATTTGGACCATTTTATGTTTAACATTTTCTCGCGAAATATAAGGAATATTCTCATATAAAATAACCATGAAATGAAGATATAGGTTAGTCTGTTAAAGTTAATAAGAAAAAATGGTGGTAAGGTTTGACTAATATCGTGGGGCAATGGAGCCACTTGATACTAATTGTAACTATATAAGATACAAAACAATGTGTAAACTTACATTCACAATTAAGATTGAAAAATAGAGTTTAGGGAATTGGTTTACTTATGTATTATTCAAATTTACTGATTTTTCTTTATACTGATATTAAAGGGAAACGAACGAGTTGCGATTGCGAGCCAAACGGAGAGTGGCAGTCAATGCTTTTTGAACTTACAAATATTCAATTATTTATTAATGAATAGGTGATTATAGTTTAGAGCATCTATTGCGAGTCTTAATGGAACTGAAATGAAAAATATTCATTTTAAATTAAAATATTTTCATATTTTATTTATATTTCACTTCTCAGAATGAAATATATTAACTTGAATTAACTTGACTAGCTTTTCCTGATCCAAATCTACTCCCCATATTATAGAAACATTATTATAAATCTTGAAAGTTAAACCTTCGCGGTCGTTATCATAAAAATGATTCGTTCCAAATATTGCATGTGTCTATTATCTCATTTTCCTATGCGTACAAATATGGTCTTAATTAGTACACTTTATAGAAGTACTGAATTCCTATTATTGTGAGCAAGTAATGTGCCAAAATGGTCCCCTTGGGACATGCTTATCATAACGGACCGCTCCAAGTTTGTCTGTCCCCCCTCCCGGCAAAATGTCAAAAAAACTACTTTCGAAATACATGATTTTTAAGTACGATGTAATTCTTCTCCGGAGTTCTTCTTTCTAGTCCCATTGTATCCTTTTTACTCTCATGTGCTCTGTCTCCAATACCTCTTGAGTCTCATACACCCAGGCTTTACTCCTTGCATTATTACAGGCAAAATACACGCGTCCCATATCCGCGTAGCCATCATCCAGTTTTCATCCCACAAGTTCCCGCATTTTCCCTTAATCATTGCCCAGGCCTTCCCAAGTACCCATCCTATGTGTTTACCATGACACCTAGATATTTGAATGTATCCAACCTCTCGATACTTTTTCCCTTCCAAGATAATCCTTTACCCCTTCTGTGCATCCACTCCATCCACTTGGTTTTCGCATTATTTACAGTTTTCAGGCCACCATAACACAGCCTGCATACCCTGTTGATCCTCTGCCAACAGAACTACATCGCCGGCGTAAGTCAGCATTCACAGTCCCCATCGTCACATAGCAATCCTTCCATCCAGGCCCATCTTCAAGATTTTCTCCCTTTCGCTCGTGTAGATATTAAAACGCAGAGGGTTCATCGGACAACCCTTTCTAAGGTCATTACCGATATTGAATACCCCGATGCTTCCTCCCGCCCCTTAGCGATAGCTTATTTATATTTATTTTATTTATAGTTTATATTTTCCTACTCCTACAAATCTTATATTTATTGATTCTATTGATATATTTGTCGGATATTTTTCCGTTTGATGACTCATAATTTGAAGCGACCTTATTAGTCTTGGAAGTCTTAAATGTTGTGTCAGTTTTCAGAAAAATAACATGTCCTAAGGTTTAACTTTTTATTTATATTTACTATCTTCGTCCGGAAAATTCCCATTAACTTCTTATGCCGTTTTTAGTTTAAATATTTACAATTAAATGTTATATTTGAAATTGAATGTATGACCCATATCTTGATTCTAAAAAGTTTCCATGCACTACTTCGGACCTCCAACAAGTGATGTCACCAGAAGTATTGTAAACAAAAGTATTTTCTCATTTGTTTAAAGTTTTCAAGTGTTGCCGCGCAATTACCCAGAGAGAAAAACGTTCAATCAACCGTTCTCACCAATCAAAGTACCTAACGACACATAGTACAGTTATAATTACAATGTGTTTGAAGTTTACGATTCCGTTTCGTGATCTAATCTGTCAATGCGCGCGTGTGGAAAACTTTCGGCTCTGCGCTGCGCTGCCCCTTGCATGTCGTGAATCATCATTTCGTCTACGTGCACGACGTGGAGTGTCCAATGAACTATGCGTAATTACACGCAACGGCATTGAGTAAGAAAAACATCGTACCGGTGTGCGATGCGAAATGACGAAGTACGCGCGATCGCGATCGACATCGCATTGACCGGGTGCAAGTTGTGCAGTTTCAAACCCAAGTGAGCTGTCGAGTCGTGCGTTCCGCCGGCGAAATTACACCCGACTCGCGCGAGACACCGATAGCAAGGAAACCCTGCAGTGGCGATCGAGCGCGTTTCGAACTCGTTCGATCGCTCGCGTTCCTCGCAGGAGCGCAACGAGTACGCGCGTGTTTGGCGACCGTGCGTGAATCTGTATCTCGCACTGCGAAACGAATTCGTTATCCTGTCGCGTGTGTGCGGGCTCCTCTACTTTGTTTTATGCGAGTGCCATGCGCATGTTTGCAAGTATAAACAGCAAGTCATAAAAAGGCGCACCGCCACTCGGCGCACTTGTTAATTGCTCGGCGAGATCGGCAATACGCACTGAAATTCGTGTGAGATCGGGTAGTTTTTGCCGGTTGAGAATAGCGTTTAAAAAGGAGCGTATCAAACATTAAAACAAATATTTGAAACTTGCGCGTTTTGTATAAACGGCAGGATGAATAACGGCTCCTGCTGCGTGGACGTCTTCAGCGGTTCGTTGCGGGTGCGCAACGGCAGCATTTGCTCGGCAACGTATGAATCCTGCAAAGCATCGGAGGTACGTGCGTGTCCTAGTATGATGTCGCCAACTACGAAACGTCTCCTTCCACCCAATACTGAAACTGTGCAGACGAAACCCTTTCCAATACGAGGTAGGTGGTGTTCAATTTAGTAAATATATTTAGAAAATTAAAATACATTGCTTGTGATAGATAATTTTGATTGGAATGTAATATGGCTAGAGTTTTTCTAATTTGTTGGCGCACGCGTTGGAAGCGTGATGCGCGGTATCATTTATAATCATTGTGTCACGTCACTTTTGTGTGCTGCCAAATTTTATAAATGCAATAGTACACTGGGAATTAGGAAATCAACTCGGTTGCAAGGCCTCCACACCCCCTTTACTCCGTTTTAGTTGATTGAACTTTAGGGGAACCATCCCCTAGACTAATCTTTGTCCCAAGGATCTATCCCCAATTTAAGTAGGCTCACTTATTATGAACCAGGGGAACTCCCCATGTGAATTGAGACAAATTTACTTCTTTGTGAGCTGCTAAATTTTAGATACGTTAAAAGTGGCCCGAAACAAAAAAAAAGTCGAAATTTTCTCTACTTGTAAACCTATTCGGTATTGCAAGCAAAATAATGTAGAGATTATAAGTTTGGTTTTCCCAACCTGGAAAATGGATGAGAACATTTATAAATAGTATTGTGGATTCAAGATATCGGAAAGTATAGTTTTTAAGTTTTATAGCTATAAATGCAATACTTTCCCGAAAAGTTATTGTTTCCTTTGTTTTATATTTCTTTTTTGTTATATATTTCTAGGTTCTATTCACTGGTAATACGTGAAGTTGTTTGGATGAACAAAACGTGAAGTATAGAATATTTGCGAATTTTCTAGTCAAATAAGTATCCGGAACATTGGAATGAGGTTCGGAAATTATCAATATTCTTTCGGCAATAGGTAACCAAATAAACACAAGTACCATACGTTTTAAGTTATTTCATAACCTCAAATATAACAAATAAGGGACAAAAAGTATATTGATAAAACATTTCATAAATA
>WSZQ02000008.1:2957988-2970128 GCA_019419845.2 Weissflogia rhopalogaster
GGTTATTCGGTACGGTGACACCAATCGTATAAATACGCTTAACCTCTCTTAAGTTGTCGAAACATTCTAAATATAACCTAACCTCATTTTAAAGACATTTAGTGATGAGTGGCGATAGCAAAACAATCTGCACTTGAATGGAATACGCGATAAAGGCTTATCGTGTATCACGAGTAGCGCACGAGTCGCAATGCTGAATTGTTTTTACCAGTCTGAGTCATATGGCAAGTGTGAAGCACGTGGTGGTTACGTGGTAACCACGCATGCAGAAACAAATGCAATGTAAGCATGCACGTGCTGCACTGCTGTTTATCTTGCTATATTGCGCGGAACGGTCAATAATAAGTCATTGAAGGATGTGATCTTGCGAATAAAAAATGTTGATTTATACAGAGATCAATGATAAACTTAGTAATCGATTAATGCCGTAATATTTAATGTTCTATCGAGTGCTGATTGACTTCTAGATTCAAGCTGTATTCATGAGACTTGTCCTTGTGATTATTTTTTCTCGTCGTGTTTTTGTAACAACTATCACAGCATGTCAGGGTTACCTGGGGTTTCGTTTTCGCAACGCAGGTATGCGAAAGGTTATCGATTGTGGGGGGCCTGTGGCTGTGGTCGTTTCAGGTTTGCGTTATAACCTCGTTCCGAGTGCGGTACAACAATCTCTTGTGAGCTGAATTTGAACAGCACGAATTATCGTGAAACCGGTGCGTTTTTTTTTCGTATTACGGCGTTGTTTGGTGAGGTGTTATCAGTTGGCAGGTACGCTAATAAGTGTACCATGTGACCACTGCATGCCAATTCACCTACGGTATTCTGGTAGGAAAATTCAGTAAAAAAACCAACGGTTTGTGATATTAGACAATGTTGTACGAAAAGCTGAGGCATGTACCAAAGTGCGTGTACCAGTAGAGTTTGTGTTTAATTGTTTAAATCAACAATTACAAAAAGGTAGCTTTGAGAACTAAGAATAAGTGTAAAGGAATCGAATTGGTTAAATATTTACAATGGAAAAGGAGCAAGATATCGAGGAAGAACCCATGCAGCAAATACTGCGTCGTTCGTCTGGATGGAAATTTTTGAACAAGGAAACTTTCGAAGTTGGTAAAGTAAACATAATAATGTTATCAAAAGCTAATATAATGTTAATAATACAACTGCTCAAAGTGCATGCGTTTAATTTTAACAATTTTTAGAAATTATTAAAAAATTTATTTAAATATACGTGTGTCATATCGATATTTTCAAGTTTCGATAATTATTAATCGATATTCACGTTTTCTGTTTTCCGTGCAACCTGTCGCATCCGGAATTTTTAATATTTGGAACCCTGTCAAACAGAAAATTGTCCAGGTCCATTGGATGTAACCTGCCTAACGCGGAAACGGAATGTAATATTTCTGTATAAAGGAAGATTTCATATGGGATAATCAGGGCGTCGCCAAATATTCTGATATTTATCGGTAGGCGCGATAAAAATACAGTTTTTGCCTCTTTGTCCCTCTGACTCCCCAAGAAGCAATTTGTCCCTCATTGTTGTATTCTATTGCCTTGCACTGTATGGAAACCTGCCACCTATGGAAAAAATGGTTTGTCGCTGACTTTCCGCATACGGCAGGTTTTACTATATTTATTCAACCATCAATATAATGGAATTGGGCCGTGGAACTTTAATAATGCCTCCCATAAGTTCGATGGGAGCTAACCAATGATTATTACATGGTTATTTGTTCATGTCAAAGACAGCTTGGCTGCAGTCATACAGTATGATGTAGTACATGATGCTGGTAGTACGAGAAAACATAAGATATCGATACTTATTGAGGCCGATATTTTTATGACAAGCTCATGGTTCTTTCACCTGACTTTAACTCAATATGTCTTAATTTAATTTAGATATATCGATGTTAAATACGAGGCTTAATATAAAAGTGGAACTTAATTAGTAGAATAAGAAATAGATGTTGGTATGGGTGTACAATACTTTACAATAATTTGATTGGTATTCGATATTTATATCATATATAAGTGTCATAAAGAAATATCCATACTTTTTTAAACCCTTAGTTAAATGTTGTTAAAGCTTGGGTTGTTGTGAATGTTGAATTACATGAAATTTCATTTCAAAAACATTGGTATCAATCGATAGTAATGTGACATAATGCGAATCAATTGGCATTAATCAGAGTCTGAACTGATATAAGTTCATTTGTCGTTGTCTAACATATCAAGTACATATATTGCTGTAAATTATAAATTTCCACGGTTATCTGCTGACGTTGGGTGTGTTATCTCGAATCATATAAGTAGCAAGTGTTTGTGCCATTATTACGCTTGAAATGTAAATATTTCAAGCTTCAGCGTTCGTTGTCAATTATCAAATGGCATGTTACAATCCCTCTGCTCATGTTAACGAACCAATTAGCCAATGGCCGTCCTGATAATGAAACGCAATCATCACGCCCGTTTGCATTCCGTCATGCCCGTTCCTCGATCCTATCTGTTTAAAACCGTGCTCAAGCTGCCGTTCGGCTTAGTATTTCGCGACGACGCATCGCACTCTGATCGGTGATTTTTGCACCGCGCTTGCGAATTCGAAAGGTGGCGACGAAGTTAATTTAGCCAGCGCGTAGTACCCGGCTAATTATAACAGATCAGACGGTCTTTGCTTTGATTGCGGTTGATTATTACCAGTTTGTCAGCAGTGCAGTACCTGTGTGTCGTGTGTAATTAGCGTAATGGCGGACAAGAACGGTGTCGTTTACCTTTCTGAGCATCATTACTATCAGGATAATGAGGATCATTTTCTGGAGGACTTGTTGCAGAAGCGAAGAGCGACATTCCAACGCACTACGTCGATTAGAATAGGTCTTAGGATATTTTAATAGATTATTTTATATATCCTTATATATGCGCATATTTTAGCCTTAAAATTGAATTAATCGGAATTAATCCAACAAAGAGTTTTTATTCCTTTGTTGTTTTCAGGTGAACGAGCTAATTATGTCAACAGTCCACATGTCATCGCAATGGTTGGCTTGCCAGCTCGGGGAAAGACGTATATTTCGAAGAAGTTATCCAGATATTTGAATTGGATTGGTATCAACACACGAGGTTTGTTTTTTATAACATTTGTGTGCGTGTATGGAATATTTATTCCAGTTATACTCATCGGAAAATGATTCGTCTTGGAAGATTTCCAATGATGGATTATGATCAAACGTTGAAAATATTCTAGTTTTTTTTTTATATTTTCATTAAAACGTTGCTTGTATTTTGCATCAATATCAAACAAGGGGTACCAGAAGTATTGATAAGATTGTATGAAATGAAAGTTTAGATACTACTTCATATCGTATATTCTAGTTATGTGTGCAAGTTTGAAAAACGCCTCCAGAGTAATGTATTGGCAGCTTATTAAAGTATATATTAAATGCTTAAATCAATGAAATATAGAGAGTTGTGTGCCCTCTATGTTGCGATATAGGGATCTTTTTTAGAGCATATATTTCGTACATGCAGATGACGGAGAAATCAACCAATGACAAGTATCGAAACATAAACTATCGATACTTATCGAGGTCGATACATTTGTTACACACTCTCAATATACCAAATCTATTTTGGTTTGAATAGCATGACCCTAAAAATCAAATTCCAAAGAACAAAAGATTTAAACAGAAATCAAATTCTATAGCCAAAACTGCGCCGCTCGCTCACTAAAAGACGCCGTCCGCAATGGGTTAATTTTTGCTTAGGTTGCTTTTAAGTTGAATTTTGATGACACAAACTTAAGCATACAATTAATAAGCTTCACATGAATTGAATATTTCCTTATTGGTTGTCTAATCTACATGGAATGATCTGCATTACTTAATTCAATGTCCAGGGTCATGAATATATATTTTAATTTTTTAAATTTTGTTAGATAATTATAACTTGAACTCCCTCGTGCCTCCAAAATGTATTAATTGTGCCTTAATAAAATCAATTTATTGAATTGGGAACATTTCCAGTATTCAACCTGGGCGAATATAGAAGACATGCCACATCAGCCTACAAAAGCCATGAGTTTTTTCGTCAGGACAACACCGAAGCAATGGCGATTCGTGCACAGTGCGCCGTCGAAGCCCTGCAGGACGTGTGCCAATGGCTGGAGTGCGGCGGCGAGGTGGCCGTCTTCGACGCCACCAACTCAACAATGGATCGCCGCAAGGTGATCCACGACATCGTCGTCGAGAAGATGGGTTTCAAGCTGTTCTTCGTCGAGAGCGTGTGCGATGATCCCAGCATCATCGAGCAGAACATCATGGAGGTGAAGATAAGCAGCCCTGACTACACGAACATGAACAAGGACGCGGCACTCGCCGACTTCGTCAAACGCATCGAACACTATGAGGAGCGCTACCAACCGCTGGACGAGGTGCAGGAGGAAAAGGTGTCGTTCATGAAAATTTTCAACACGGGCCAGAAGTGCGTCGTGCACAAGCACGAGGGTCATGTGCAGGCGCGCATCGTCTACTACTTGATGAATATTCACATTACACCGAGGACGATCTACTTAACACGAGTGAGTTGACCCGACCTCGAATACTTGAACCGCTTGTACATGATTTTTGTCCGTTATAATATAGCATGGAGAATCCGAGCAAAATTTGCTCGGCCGCATTGGCGGTGATTCCAATTTGAGCGAGAGGGGCTTCCTATACGCCAAGGCGCTATCAAAGTATATTAAGGAGCAGAAAATTGAAGGTTTGCGTGTGTGGACGTCATGGTTAAGGCGGACAATTCAAACGGTCTCGGGTGTGACTGCTCCACAGGAACGTTGGAAAGCTTTGAATGAAATTGATGCTGTAAGTTTTTAGTTAAATGCTATTTTAATTTTAAATTTTAAAAATTATCGATCATGGCGATTCCGAATTATAGAACCAAGGTTAGGTTACATGTTAATCGCCCATTGGTCAAAATATTGAATCCCAAGGCATCGATACATTTTTTACATCTGACAGCAAATAATTCAAACTTCAAATATTGTAATGGGCGTTAATGGTTTGTATGTTAACATACCTATATTTTGTTTTAATGGTTAAGTTATCGAATGAATTTCTACGTTGTTTATAATATAGTTGTTTGTAATATTGCAATTTACAATTGTTAGGATTTTAACAAAATAGTTAAAAATAAGAACACATAAAATTGGCAATAGATGACGTTCCCAATCAATCAAAGTTTTATTCGATATTTGAGGAATCGAGACTTTCAAAGTTCTAAACTTCAATGCCAGACAAATCGATACTTTCTGAAAGTAAACGGATGGGTGGTCGACGAATTGACGGTATCGATAGTTCAGTTCCATGTAAATCAACTTCTTTGATATTTCGGATATCGATAAATATTGAAAGATCATGCTATACTCTGTATTTTCCATGTGCCAAGCATAAGCTCCATAAATAATAGGATTTTTTTGAAATTAAAAGGAAGAGTTATCAAATAATTTTGTGCTTTAGTTCCATGCAAATCGATACTTTCGGTATTTCGAATATACATATCGGTATAGATACATTAAATTATAATCCGCCATCTGTAAAGCATTAGCTCCGCAAAACTGCAAATAGATACGACCACCAATATATACTTTTATTCTTGGCTTCGAAAATGGATCCATACTTTTTTGTATATTTTCGATACAAAAAGGTACTTATTTGATTTGTGACACCCGAAACAGAAGACATAACACTTTCATTGTTTTATTTCAATTTTATCCCTAGGGTATCTGTGAGGAAATGACCTATGAAGAAATCGCTGAGCAATACCCGGACGACTTTAAAGCGCGTGACAAGAACAAATTCGCATATCGCTATCCGCGTGGTGAGAGCTACGAAGACTTGGTAGCACGCCTAGAGCCGGTAATAATGGAGTTGGAGCGACAGGGTAACGTTCTTGTCGTTTCACATCAAGCCGTTATTCGTTGTCTGTTGGCGTATTTCCTAGATAAATCTGCTGGTAGGTTAACTTTTAGATTAGGTGCTCATTCGAACTTAACCATAAACACCTAAAGGTATACCAAACTTAACTACATAATTTAATATGTATAGATGAGTTGCCTTATTTGCGAGTGCCTTTACATACCATCATCAAGCTGACCCCAGTAGCTTATGGTTGTCGTGTGGAACACATCAAATTACCGATTGAAGCAGTTGACACTCATCGTGCCAAACCATGTGTAAGTAAAAATAGCCTAAATTTAAAGCACTAACTATCAGCATGATCACTATCTTACCAAACGCAATATCACAAATCTGTCCTGACATGTAGATATTTTCGGTGTAGTTACTCATATTTTCTGTAGTATTTAATCATCTGTAACGTGTTTTAGATGTCACCATATTTACATATCTCTGCACACTATAGAATCACGGTACATATATGTTGTGGATTGGTGATTATTAATTCGTGTGCGAAAGATAAAATCTAACAAGTATGCGAAATTGTTTCAGGAGCCTGGACAAATAGCTGACCCTGAACCGAGCCTGACAGAAAACAATAACTAGAACAATAACAGAAACATATTACGACAGCTATTTGTGCTCATAGTTTTACAATTTTTACGATACGCCACGTTATTTGATACATATATTTTGATATTGTCCCTCTTGTGTATACGTAAAGCTGCAATGACGATGGGTTATAATTTGTTACAACCATGTTTATTTTTAAGGTGCCCGGTCAACTGGAGGATAAGTTCTTATCGTCAAACTTGGCGAAATATCAGAACTTACATCCCGAAATTGAAATGTAATCTTCCCTACCTCTCTAATTCTGTAATGTTAATTTGATTATGCCAAAAACAGGCTGTACACATGACTGAGGGCAAACCAGACTGTACGAAACAGTGCCGTCTTTTAGAAGTCTAACGATAAGTTGTGTATTCTTACAATTAGGAATATTAAGCTTGAAGTTGTAATGTTTGCATTTACAACACAATGCAGATCATTTGTGAATATTTACATTTCTATTGTTCTACTATTATGTTTAGTTAAATAAATGTTTTTATTTCTAGAAGTGTCATATTTGAGTGAAAACTTTAGACTTAAAGGATTCCCTTGGTTGAAATATTTTTTTAATTTTGGCTCGTGTCCATGTAGCGGTCCCCGTTTTATAAAATTTGTACTTCTTCAAAAACTGAAACATTGTAAATATCTAGCTTGCCCGACTCGAAAGGTTACCGACCACTGCTCTAGGTGGGTGTCCTTGTTAGGACACGTAGCAGGAATTAGTGGTTGAATTTGAACCATAGTCAAAATAGGTTGCTGTCCCTTGTACTAGAATTTGACGAATGACTGAGGATTTTTCTTACATTTTGTTTTATCCTCATATACCCGAAATCAGGAAAAGCAATAATAAAATATTTTTTATTATGTTTAATGGAACCTATATCCCAAATAGGTTCATTGTTTTTCTTTTATCTAAATGTGTGCGCTCACGACAATATTTTAAATATGTCGTTTTTTATTAACAATTGACAAAGTATGAATTCGTCTATGCATTTCCAAAAAAAGCAACCAGTAGCATAAAAACAACTAATAGATATCCAGCCTGACATAGCGGATTTTGAAAATACTGATTTTTGTCAAACTGGCCAATGTTTGAATTGAATGTACCGATTTACAAGGAAAATAGACATAACATTCAAAGGCTAGATAATTTTGTATTCAAGAGCCGATTTTAAAAACATGGATTCGGGAAAACGCATTTGAAAATGTCTTAATCAATTCAATCCATAACTCTTTCGGTTATATCTTCGTCATTTCTTTAAATTTTAATTTGAAATATGCATCCGACATTTTTAAGATAACCAACTTTAAGAATATAAAAAATGAAAAATCGATTTTTATCCCTGCTGTGTATATTTACCCTTAAATATAATTCAAATATCGTGGTGTTTCGGTAATACCGAACTAATTCGATGAAGACCGAAAATGAACACGATCCGTGCCGATGTGTTGACCGCGAAATTTTAATACAAATACTCAATTAATACAAATCAAAGAAAAATAGAATTAGTGATCATTAGTTTAATTATATTTTAATGTAAAGTTGATTTGATTGCTGTATTATTGAACAAATGCGAGATGCTTTTCATTGTGAGTGCCACTCTGGTTATGAAATTATCAAATATACTCTTGTATGGAACTATAAAATATGGACTTTTAGTGATAAATGTGATAAATCCGGGCAATCGGGAGCTGTTTGAAGGATGGTTGGCAGCTCTAAGCGCACCTCGGTGCATGTAATAATCGATTTACGAAAGTGGTGCCCACTGAGAGCGGCACGGGACACAGAGACACCCGTCCCGGCAAACGCTCATGTCGTAAATAATCGGCTGGCAGCAGGAAGGCGCGCAGACTGGCAGGCAGCTCGCTGGCTGATAGGGTCGGCGAGGATGCACTGCCCTACGTACAACACACCGAAAATAAATCCATACGAGCCGGGGCAAAAACCAGACCCATAACGCGACAAATCCCCGGCGAGAACGCTATCGATTAAAAATGATTGCCATATCGGTACCTAATATGTGTTCAAATAGACATAACATTCAAAGGCTAGATAATTTTGTATTCAAGAGCCGATTTTAAAAACATGGATTCGGGAAAACGCATTTGAAAATGTCTTAATCAATTCAATCCATAACTCTTTCGGTTATATCTTCGTCATTTCTTTAAATTTTAATTTGAAATATGCATCCGACATTTTTAAGATAACCAACTTTAAGAATATAAAAAATGAAAAATCGATTTTTATCCCTGCTGTGTATATTTACCCTTAAATATAATTCAAATATCGTGGTGTTTCGGTAATACCGAACTAATTCGATGAAGACCGAAAATGAACACGATCCGTGCCGATGTGTTGACCGCGAAATTTTAATACAAATACTCAATTAATACAAATCAAAGAAAAATAGAATTAGTGATCATTAGTTTAATTATATTTTAATGTAAAGTTGATTTGATTGCTGTATTATTGAACAAATGCGAGATGCTTTTCATTGTGAGTGCCACTCTGGTTATGAAATTATCAAATATACTCTTGTATGGAACTATAAAATATGGACTTTTAGTGATAAATGTGATAAATCCGGGCAATCGGGAGCTGTTTGAAGGATGGTTGGCAGCTCTAAGCGCACCTCGGTGCATGTAATAATCGATTTACGAAAGTGGTGCCCACTGAGAGCGGCACGGGACACAGAGACACCCGTCCCGGCAAACGCTCATGTCGTAAATAATCGGCTGGCAGCAGGAAGGCGCGCAGACTGGCAGGCAGCTCGCTGGCTGATAGGGTCGGCGAGGATGCACTGCCCTACGTACAACACACCGAAAATAAATCCATACGAGCCGGGGCAAAAACCAGACCCATAACGCGACAAATCCCCGGCGAGAACGCTATCGATTAAAAATGATTGCCATATCGGTACCTAATATGTGTTCACTGTTGGTACACTTTGTTCTAAATTTTTATTATCTGACCAAATAATATGGCAATTTTCATTTTTTACTTTACTTTCAGTAAAGTGCACACAAAATTGGAAGTTTATTATTTGATTAAGGCTGTAACGGATAATTCTCAGTTATTTAATTTGTTGATAATGAAAAATAAAAAATATATTTTTTGAAATATTTAGTACTTGGAATTGTTGGTTGGAGGCGCTGCATAGAGTGGTCTACGCATGCGTATAGCATACAGGTTTGCTGATTGGCCGCCGCATCATTAAGCTTTGTGGCATACACTCGGTGGCCTGTTTGAAAAGTGCAATTAAAAACGGTATTGAGTGTTTGTTGTTAAATAAATTGCGTAAACTGAGTGAGGGTGCTCGCGTTGCTAGTGGATTGTGCATTGGACGGAGCGATGGTGTAATGGTTGCTAGTTGGCATGGGTGTGCAGGGCGTGTGAGAGTCGGCAGCCGCCAATCTATGCGCATACAGAGCGCGCGCGTTACCCGTTGCCAGTCACAACACAACGACGGTTGTAAGCGGTTTTTCGGTGTGCGTGCGTGCGCAAAAGAACTGGTCACCGCAGCCAGCAATGGCTGTGTGAGAAAGGCAGCGTTTTTCAAGCCGTGAGCGTGCTAAATGCGTCGTCCACCACGTAACAGTGTGGCGCGTAACAACGACGCCATCACCAAAGTGAGTGAGTGAATAGGCGGAGTGAGCGTGTGTTGCAGTGTGGTTATACGCTCCGTTTTCGCTGGCTGGCAGCTCGATAACACAACACAACCGATCGGTTCTCGTGGCGGGCCGGGACGAGTGCGAGTGCTGCGGCGAGTGCCCGTTGCAGACAGTGCGGCTAGTGCAGTGGAATATAATATATTGACGTCGTGTCAGCCGACGCTCTTTCCGCCGCTCCTTGGCAGTAGCGAGTTATGGTATCTAGCTCCACGACGCAGCAGCACGACAACACGAATCGAGATGCTGGAGCCGCAGCAGCGCGCCGTCTAAGAAACAGTAAGCATCCTCACCAACCACACGCTCAATACTCTTGCAAAAGCAGCGTGTTTTCGCCTCACATACAAACACCGACTAGCTTTGCTCCTCTCACCGCTCGCCAACGAGCCTGTGTTGCGATACTTGATGCGTGCATCAACATGGAACACATGACTGGGCGCCGTGCAATTCGCTCTCTGCGTTTGATTGTGCTCGTTCCTAAGTAAGCAGGCAAGCCAAACACTTTGGTGTGTCCCGTATATGTGCGTGTGTTCCGTGAGTCGCTCTTGACGCACGGCTCGGTTGGCGACGATTCCACGAAGCACGAGCACGACGTGTTTTTAGTAAGCCTCTCTGTGTTGTATTTATTTATAGGCGCCGTTTCCCTTGTGCCGGGCCCTAAACCCCTAACAAAATACAAGTTCTATTTGGACGTGAAAAATCACATCACCTCGGGCAAATTAGAGGCGAAAATCAAGGACTTGGGAGGGGTGAGTGTGTGTGTTTGTTGTGATTACTATGAAAAGTGAGTTGTTTTTGTTGCGATTCGAGGAGAATTTCGCAGAAAAAGGTGATTGTGGCTAAATGGGGGGAACAGAGACATCTAGGGAGTTAACCTCAAGATAGCTCAGCCAATGCATTCGTACGCGTACGTCGCCTGCAAGACGCTGTCCTTGTCTCACTTGGAATGTGTCGCAAACATATGCTCAATGCCCCGTTAATAAACAAACATTGTTTATATTGCACTCCTGCAGTGGGTTGCGAGCTTCCATGCAACTACGCACAACCCATTTGTGCGAACCCTTACATAATTCGATGGAAATTTGGCTTGCACGAACAGCCGTCGCAAGGCATATTCATTTATTGACCTAATTATCAACTTTCTACGTGTTGTGTGTTGTGGCAACTCGATTGCAATATCAGCAATGTCGTAGCGACGAACCACAGTGCAAAAAACGGACGATAAGCAAAATGCGGCGGCGTAGAAAAATAATTCTCCGTTCTTTGTTTACGCGTCGCGTCTCCACTGTGTGCTTTGCTTGATGCAACCGTACGTGACGAGTCAGCATCGCATCACACACCGTTCCTCTAGTTAAATCCGTCCTGCAAGTTGGACGTCGCGCTCGTACGCGATGTAAACGTCGGCGTCTACATGGCAGCGCGTTGTGTGTGCTGTACGCTTATTGTAAAGCAAAGCAGCTGCCATACGTATGTCGCTTGGTCTTGTGTGCACGTCTCTCTTGCGCTCTGGGCTATACTCTCCCATAGCGGCCTGCTGACTGAATGTTTGAATGCGAGCGTGTAGGTAAACGCACGACCTGTGCGAATGCTGCCCAGCCGGTAGATGTGGAGAGAAACTCTCGTGCGTGCTCTTACGGCAGACCTCCCCCTCTGAAAACGGTATCGCGCTATTTCTATACAGTTTGTCCGGGTGTTACATATATTTTGTTATAAAGACAAGCTTCATATCGTCAACTTTAAAAAACTTCAACAAGTAAAGTATCGATAGTAATATTTATTAGAAGCATTTTGAAAGTTTAGATAAAGTAGGAATCTACATGGACGTACCAAACTAACCCTCGACTCTAAACATAGTCCTATTTACCACGTTGACGCCGGCGTGCCCCACCGGTGGGTCACGTGTGTACGTTC
>WSZQ02000008.1:2970228-2984596 GCA_019419845.2 Weissflogia rhopalogaster
GAAGATTACGCACCGGATATTGAAAAGTTTTAAGAACATGCAGTGAAAGTTTAGTGCGATGATTTTAAGCGGAATTTTCCATAGCATCAAAGCAATCATGCTGAGCGTACACTACTTGGTTCAGCGCTGCCTCTTTTCTGGCTCGCCAATGTTTTGCGTTCGCCTTCTTGCAGCGTGCGCTGCGTTGCTTTACTTTAGGGAACACAAAGAATCGAGGTAGCACAAAATGGAATATGCTCGCCAGCAAATCGACTCGGCCGCCATGGTACGAGAGACCTGGTCGGAGCAGCAGGCCGACGAAACGCGGGTCCCTCTGCCGCGCTCTCTGCCATTACCATAGCAACACGTTGCTGTCGGTTGCTATGCTACACACATATTTCGATTCTGTTTTGTTTTGAAGTTGACATGCCTAGTGCCGTGCACAGCCGCGCAAACATTTTTTTCCTACGCTTTAATTTATGCAATCGAACGTGTTATTGTACTATGTACGTACGTACAGCTGTAAAGAACGGTTCAATTGCGCAATGTTGGTACCGCGCTAGTTAAATACACGGCCGGTCACTTCAATGAGAGCACTATTCTGCTGTCAACTGTAATAGTCGCTTGGCATCGAGGCCGCAATTCTTGGAACGGCTGCGGCCCGTAAAAGTTGGGACAATTTTCCCCGCCGCGCATCGACGGGGAAAATTGTTTGAAACATCAATATAACGAATTGAATTTGCCCCGGCATAAATGTTATAACTGGCGGCAGCACATATCCCCGGTCCTCCCGTTTTCCCGGTTTGGCGCTCAAATCAATAAAAATGTTTAACTCTTTGCAGTCATGTAGCAATGTGTAGATACATAGAACTTCAAACGATTATGTCGATTTCATTATTTTTCGTTTTTGCGATATTTGAAATAAAATGAACTTTGAATTAAATGTTTTTAGTGCTTTAAACTTTCAATAGTTCAGTACATTACACTTTTATTAAGGAATTAAATTTGTGATGTTTTGTATGTTCAGGTATTGGAATTATTTCTGGTGCGAGAAGTTACACACGTGGTCACCGACAGGGAAGAATGGTCAAGCGGTGTTAGGGGGGTTGGGGCAAACCCAAGGACCCCCCGCACTCCTCAACAGCAGTTGCAGGATGCGTCGGCCGGTGACGGCGGCCACCAGCAGCAGCAGCATAACGGCAGCAGCCACGCACCGACGCGAGGGCGTCCGAAAACGCGCGCCGATGCGATGCTTGAGCGTGCCCGCAGCAATACACCGAAGCAGCCACTACACACCGTACAGCTCAGGGACGACACATTCAAGCAAGCCAAAGCTTGGGGCATTCCTGTGTGGACATTAGAACGAGTACGTTTTCATAATATATACATGCCTGTGAGGTAGCTCGTGTTCTCATGCGCTGCTGCGCTTCTTTCTCTATAGGTATTCGCCTGGTTGGATAAAATCGCGAACAACGTTGAAGCGGAGAAGCAGAAGCCGCTTCGCAAGTGTAAGCTAGTGGAGCTGAAAGCTCCTTACGTCAAGTTCGAGGCATTCGATCGTCGCCATCGGCCCGTCTTCAAGGAGATACGCAACTGGCCGACGTTCAATCTCGCTGGCGTCGCCGGCAGTGCCGCTGTTCAGCACAAGCCGCCGGGAACGGCTGCAACGGTGCCACCTAGCGGTGATCAGCGGATAATGACCAAATCGCGCCCGCCCCCCTCACGCACCAAGGCACGAAGCGCGCCCGTCCAGTCCGGCTACTGTGAGCTCTGCCGTGAGGAGTACCAGAATCTTGGCGAGCACCTGGAGTCCAAGAAACATCTCGCATTCATCAAGGACAACGATAATTTTCTGGAGCTCGATTCGCTTATTCAGGATGGGACTGATTTGACTTCCTTTTTGAAATTAGCAGGTATGTTTCAATTAACCCCCCTGAGGGCGTGAAATATATAGTTATATTAATATGCAGCCTTTTACAGATACGAAGCATAATGGAGCCGTAGAAAGTCCAGATAATTGTATCCGTCGTCATTCGCACAAAATGCCAAGGAGAAGAACGTCATCAATTAATGATTGCAACGTGAACAAAGTGAAGAACGCCACCCCCGTATCACCAACAGGCAGCGAGGCCGGACACCGCCTGCGTACGCGCAAATCGAACATGACTTTCCTGGCTCTCACTGGTCAGGAACAGGACGAACAAGTGAAGCCGGAGGGCGCGCGTGTTGTGCGCGAACTGCGATCGGCACATCGTGCACAAAAGCTAGCCGAATCGGACACGTGGAGTTCCGGAAGGCCCAAGCGCACGTGCTTGCGACAGAAACGTCACTCGTTTCTGGAAGAAACCGGCCTGCAAGCTGAAACGCGCGGGTACTATAAGGTCGAGATGACACCTAAATTGCGCAGCAGCGCCATGAGCGCCACCTATAAAGAGTACAAAACTGAAGAGGTGAAAAAATCGCCTATTCCCGAGGATGAAGATTCGCTCGAAGAGACTCCCTACGCCGATGATAATAAGTCGTTACTGATTAAGTTTCGTCGAATGCGTAGCTCCGAGTTGCGGCAGCTCAACGACGAGGCCGAAAACTTTCTCTTTCCGAAGAAAGAGGAGTCTAGCAGCGAGGAGGACATCGATTGCGATACGCGTGACACGACTGTTAGTACACATCCGGCTGATAGTATTCTTATTTTGAGCGAAACAGACACGGAGAACGAGAGTAGTGCGACGCTAGACGAGCACGATGAGGAGTGTTGTGATCGTTCAGGGACCACGGAATGCAAGCGAAAGAAGCGTACCCAGGCGGAGGCATTCATCGAAGATAACAAGAAATACTACAAATTTGAAACACCCGGAAGTCGATTACGGTATCACGGTACATCGCTTGCGACTCCAACGGTGACGACAACACCTCGAAAAGGTGGACGTCTTAACGGTGATGCGTGCAATGAATCTAAAAGTGAACTGGAGTTGACTACGGATCAACCCGAAATAATTGACATGGAATGTGATAATGCGGAGGATGCCAAGGAAGACATTAAGTTTACCCTGGACGAGTTGCAATTCTCTTTCGAGAGGATACCGAAAAGTGAGCCGTGGTACGAGGTGTTTTCGCGCCAAGATCAAGGCGCCGAGTATTATACATGCTTCAGTGATTCGGGTTATTGGAAGCCATTGTTGCTACCGTACCAAATGGATCGTATTCAACCACTTGATCCGAAGGTATGCATACAAACGTATACACAAATTAAAAAGTTGCTTGCTGATGGTTCTTCTGGATCAAATTCGACACCGACTTGTAGTACGCCGGATTGTTCGGCGCAAGGTTCTCCGGCTCCTGAGGCTGACGAATCTTCAAAGGGCAGCGAGGATGTATCTATCGATCCCAAGCGTCTGTTGCTAAAACAACAGCAACAACGCCGGAAACGGAAGAAAGGCATTTTGTTACCGTCGAGAAATCCACGCAAGTCGCCACGGCAACATGCGTCCACCCTAGCGATACTTAGTAGTTTAATACAACATCGCAAAAAGCGGAAAAGTAGTAGTCCAAACAACACTCTAGATTCTATACCTGAGGCTTCCGAATCGCAAGATGCTGATGCGGTCAAAGAGATACGTGATAGCGGCGAGGATGATATCTACAAAATGGCTGCATCCATTGATGACATGCTCTCAAATGCATTCGGTGATCTCGAAAAAGTCGAGGTATCGATGCACGAGGACGTGGAGATGCTGGATTTTAGTTGCCGGTCAGACGCAATTGAAATCCTCGAAGATTACGAGAACAACAAGCATATTGAGCGGAAAACAGGGCTTATTGGACAGTCGCGACGTAGTTATTCGCCTGGCAAAAAACCTGGGAGGAAAAAGAAGAAAAACCGCACCGGTTGGCCGAAAAACAATAATCGCCGATCGACGAATATAGGTGGTGGTAGTAGTGCTCCGATAAACAAAATCGTGAACGAGAGTGCGACGACGCTTCGCGATTCGGACATTGAAGCGAACGTTGACGACGATACCGCCGCCAACGAAACCGCTGTCGGCGAAATGAATTCTAGCATAAATGACATCAGTATGTGCGTAAACGTGAGTGTAAATAGTAATGAAATTCATAGTGCGGAGTCGGACGACAGGGTCAATCACGACCACGTGGACACGAGCGCGAGCAGCGTCGATTTGCACAAGTGGGAGAATGCCGAGAAGGTGCTCTCCGCGAAGGTGACGAACGACGCCAACAAGGAGCCGCCGATGGTGGACGATGGTGCTGCGTCGCATGGCGACGACGACGACGACGACGCCCCGTTAGACAAGTCCGATATAGCCGACGATGAGGACGACGGGGACGATGGCGGCAAGCAGGGTAAGCGGCGCTTGCGCAGTAGCTCAACGACGCCACCGCGCAGCTACGGCAAGGGCGCGAAGCGTTCGCGGCGTATGCCCGCCTCGCCGAAGTCGCCGCGCGTTCTTCGCAAACCACGCGGCCGCTGGTATCGGGAGAGATGAGAGCGAATCGCGATTGCCACCATCTGCAACAAGAGTTAATTAATATATAAATGTACAATGAGAGATTAACTATTTCGATCGAAAGTGAACTATACAACACAATCGACAGAAACTGAAAAGAAAGTGAACTCTATAAAGCGATATATTTTGTCTTATTCTTGATTAATTTTAATTTATAATGTGCGAATGGGTTTTCGCCGTATTGAATGCAGGTGGAGAAACTCGGAGCAATCGATAATATTTTGCCCCCCATCATATCCATTTATGCAAAGCCACACAACCACCACACTGTCACAGAGAGTTTCTTAATATTTATTGCTTTAGTTATTATCTCGTTCAGCTCATTTGTTAGGTTGAATGTTGCCAAAAAAAACAAGAAAGAACGGACGTCTCAAATTTCAAGGGTACAATTGCAGTTGCGCCGCACGAACGTGACGCAATTGTGCGCGCGAATCCTAGTGGGATGTGCCTACTTTACGACTGATTTTTTTAAAAACAGAAATACTATATTCTAATAGATGCAACGTAACTTCTTTCGCAGATGTATTGCTTTCCTTCTGGAGTTTTTGGGCTACATAATTTCGTTGATTTTTTTGTACACTTTCGATGTGTTTTTTTTCTTGTAACATCGTTTACATAGTGAAGCGTCATTTTCTACATTTTTGCATACGTGTTTCGAAAATGTTTGTTGAAAATAGT
This sequence comes from Weissflogia rhopalogaster, assembly GCA_019419845.2. Classification (NCBI taxonomy): domain Eukaryota; kingdom Metazoa; phylum Arthropoda; class Insecta; order Coleoptera; family Staphylinidae; genus Weissflogia; species Weissflogia rhopalogaster. Next base: position 2,975,409 of record WSZQ02000008.1, read on the forward strand.
AACAATGTAAAAAATCGTCGATTCGACTTGAGTGAATGTAAAGGAATGAAGAGATTTGTGCACCACTGAGTATTAAACCATTCAATTTATTTGTCATAGTTCAACAACAAACAAAAAACCCAGCGTTCTGTTGAAAGCTCATTGCAATCATTTCGTTACGTTTTCATTAGAACGATTTACTTACCCTTCCTGCAGTTTGTTAGTTTATTAGAGTAATCAATAATAAGAATACATTACTAATTTTCTATATGATTAAAAGAGCATTGTTTATTTAAATAAATTAAAATGTTTTTTATTAATGCGTTTCTGGATTTTGTTTATTTATTGCTATTTTTGAAGGAGGTTGTGGTATACATTTGCAAATGAGTTAGTTTGAATAACATGCGATTACACTAATTGACTTTCCGATAATGTTATTTGTTAAGTTTAGTTGCGAAGAAATTACTTCAGACTTTGTGTTACGCTATTATTAAGTTTTTGTGCAGGGTATATGTGCAGAGTGTTGTTCTACGTGCTGCATGCAACTGTAATTCATTTTCGTAATTCGAGTTTTAGATCAAGATGCTTTTAACTTTCGCGTGCAGTTGACTAGAGTGCGTTTATCAACTTGCAGGGTTGCCGCGTATTATCAGTACGTAATTTAAAAGTGCAACTTTCTTCCAATCACGTTTTGACTAGCAATATTTGACATGGCGTTTACTTTTGTGATAGATGCTCACAGTACGCCCAATTTTATACTTTATAATATTTATAATATTTAAATATCGTCCAGACTGCGCATGCTTGACAAACTGCCACGCGCCATTGTAGGCGATGTGGCAACGCGGCTGGTGTGTAAAAATGGCGGTCGCTTCGTCGAGGCAACGATTTACAGTCGTCTGCGTGACACGAACCCGAGCAGTGGTTGGCAGATTTTCCTGATTTCGTTGCGGTTTCTAAGGGATAAGGGCACCCTTGGGCGCGTCAAAGCACAGCCAGGGAAACGCAGATTTCGAAAGTGGTAAGTTAATGGCGATTTATGCCATCAATTATTTGCAATTCCTCATCAAAGTTGAAGTATACGCGGTCCATTAATTGTGGTCTGCTTGTGTTTGGCACATGTGTGTGGTGCGCATGCGCCGGCGCACAACTCCACCAATCCCATTTGCGAAACAATGCGCTCTTCCTTAGCTTCTTTATTTCGAATTTGTCTGCGGGTGGTAGTTTTAAAACTTCCCCAAACTCGCTTGTAAACGCAAAACTTTCCCGAACTTTCATCGCAAACCACGTAATTATATCTTAGCTTAAATACTTTGGCAGCGATGTAAATGGGTTGTAACTTTTGAAAGTTTAATTACGAATATCATTCTAGAATGTGACAAAAAATTGAACACAATGTCGACATTAACCGAGTCGATTAAGCCGCATAAATCGCACAAGCGTGGACCGAATTTCATCGCGAATGGGCAAAAGAAATTCCTCAAAAGTCGCAAACGCTCGAAGAGTTTCTCCGGCGGCGGCGTGTGCAAGATTAAAACGTTTAAATCCGTGCTGCCAACGAAATTCCTCCTCGGTGGTAATATCAACGATCCTCTAAATTTGAATAGCCTGCAAGATGAGGAGATTAATCGAGCGATGAATGCAGTGACACCGAAGTCATCACCGATTCCCACTCCTCCGCAGCGTCGTGGTCCCGTGGAGGTGATCCATCCGCCGAATATTAACGATCCTTTGAATCTGATCGATTGCGCCGATGATGCCGAATATGAACAGCAATTGTGCTCGCCTGTCAAGAAGGGAAGAAAGAAAAAGCAGCGTAAGCGACGGACTACTTCAGGTACTTTGTATTCGGATAGTGATATGAATGTTAGCGAGGCACAAACACCGGAAGCGAGTAAGGATTCGGCAAAAATACCCCCGGAAACGAGTTGCAGTACTACTAGTGCCACGACAGTTGTTAAGGATAAGGAAGGCTCCAACGTTAATAAGGAGGTAAGGGATTTGCAACTGGATTTAACGATTTCACCGAAAAAGGATAAAGCGAAGCGAAAAAGTGAGGATCACAAGGACAACGTTAAGAAGTTGAAGTATGCTATGGATAAGATTGTTAGTCCTGTGGTGCCACAACCAGGTGCATGGCAGAAGAGGAACAATAATCGGAATCAATGGCAGCATAAACAGCGACATCAGAATAAAAATCCCGTTCTAGTCATGCCGAAATTTAAGGATAAGGACAAACAATATCAGTATGGCAACTACAACAGGTACATCTAACTTTATTTTTCTTACTATTACTTTAGGATGCCAAAAGTTATGGTACCTATAGCCTATCGATATTTCAAGAAGCCAGAGTTTCGCACAATAATGTATGTTTTAGTCGCCATTCGCATGTGCCAAAATTAAGCTTTGCAAAATATCGTACTTTTTACATAGTACTTTTCAGAAACAAGTGTCCTCTTAGCTTCTGAAAAGTGCTTAAAACATATGAGGGAATAAAGAGCAGAAAAAGTACATTTTCTGCGATTTTATTTTATTAAAACCTTTATTAAAAATATTAAATAATGGACATAGTAGTAAACTCCTTTAGGGAGTGTCGCAAAAAATGACCAAAGCGGTTACCAGTTATCTACGTCAAAAATCATCTGACTCAAAAACACAATCGATATAATCTTATGACAATGGCTAGATGATTGTGCCTTTCGAGATTTTTTGTTTATCGCCCTGAAGATCCTGGCATTAAAATAACGTTTGAAAATTTGTTGACGAATAAATCAATTCAATTAATAAATAACTTTTCGTATACTTTGTTTGAAATTTGTTTCATAATTTTTTATAACAAACTTTAAAAAAATTATTTTTGTTGGTCCTGCAAGGTGTACCCTCAACCCTCTTATAACGGTGTGTGAGTGCGTACCACGTTTTATGGGAATCGCGCTATAAGAAACTCGGATTTGACCATACAAACCAACCTAATTCGTAGCGCGTTGTCTGGAAACTCAAAATTAGTACAAATCTCATCATTCATACCGCGTATATGGAGACAAAAAAAAAAGACAAGATAAGTTATTTTAAAGGTAAACGAGGTTTCCACCAAGCATTAAGGTTGTATTAATGACATAAAGTTAAGAGGGAGGAAGGCAATTTTCACATTGCGATAATCCAGTTCTATGTTATGGCAACCAGCGTTATCAAAAACCAATAAAACTTTGAAGTACATTTTTCCCATCGTATAGGTTTCCACTGCCAAGAGAAAACAATTATAAAACCAAGCCTTAAATAAATGTTAAGACATCCAAGCTTTCTTATTAGATTGCCAGAACACAGACAATTGAGTCTTTAATATTTTTCATTATACGGGAAGTTGAAGAACAATTTATTATAATTGGTTTTATTATCAGGCTCCGAGCATACAGCATCGTCATGGGATGCTGTGGAACGGAAACTGCGCCGTAAGAGTACCACGTTATAGGAGGGCTGTCACAATTTCTGCTCCTGGGTTGCCTGTATATTCCCCCTTCGAGCAGAGAATGCTTTTATTTAAATAAAGATATATTAAAAGATGACGCTATGGATGTTTTCGATACCATTATAGATTTTAAAGATATTGACATTTTCTGAAAATTAATAAACCTCTACGATTACAATGCATATATTTACAACCATTATATTATTTTCAGATATTATGGTTATAGAAACGGTCAGCATGATGTAGATGCGAGACTGAAGTGCTTCGTTCCAAACCGTGACATCTTCGAATCGAAGGACATCCTCGATATTGGCTGCAATATCGGCCACATAACGTTGACAATCGCACGTGATTTTGGCGCGCGGAGTGTGGTGGGCATCGACATCGATAAGAATCTGATTGGGATTGCGCGGAAAAACGTAAAGCACTACGTGAGCAGCGCCAACCTCGGCGGGGATGCGACGTCGCCCCAGTACGCCGATTACAGTCACGCGCAGGGGGTGTCGGTTGACGCTAAAGGCGCGACGACGGCGGCGGAGGCGTTAGCCGCGCCTGCGTGCAATCCGAGGGCTGCGCGCGAGCTCAAGCAGAAAAGTAGTGAGTTTTTCCCCATATCTATGCCTATACTATATGGGCCTATTGATATTCCAGGCTTCAGGGACAATAGGCAGGGCAAGGGTTTTCCGCATAATGTCACTTTTGTGCAGGTACGCCATGTGATTATTCGCACTCTGGTTTCGCATGTGTTTATGCTTGATGTATTTTTAAACTAGTTTGTGATTATTTTTAGGGCAATTACGTGCTCGAGGATGACGCGTTGATTACCACCGAACAGCCGCAATTTGATGTCATTCTATGCTTAAGTATTACGAAATGGATTCATTTGAATTGGGGTGATAAAGGTATGAAGCAGGCGTTTCGAAGAATGTACGCGCAGCTTAGGCCTGGCGGCAAGCTAATTCTGGAACCACAGAACTGGACAAGTTATAAATCGAAGAAGAAACTGACGGTAACTACAAACATATTTATATAAATATAATAGTTGGAAAATGTAATATCCTATTTCGCGCGCAAGGCAGGAATGTCCAAAAATTCCTAGTGTCGATACTTTAGTTAGATACTAGATTTAGTTAGATATTGATAAGTATCGATATTTGTGTCCGATACTTATGGACACAGCAATGAATACTACTCCAGATTGTTTTCGATACTTCAATACATCTGTACCGGTCATTAATTCGATAAATTGGGATCAATACGTTGATATTGTTGCAAGGTACGAAAATTTCGATATCAAAATGTAATAATTCATTCGGTATTTGATAATTTGGTCCAGATACTTCCATTCCGTTCTTTGGTATTGATAATTTTAAGTTTACATAGTTCGCATACGAAAAAATATTGATTTTTTTACTCGACATCAATAAGTATCGATACATTCATAACCATTGATAACAAAATCAATATTTTTAGTTTCGATTCCTTCAAGTTTCTGTATTTTCGATTCCAAAAAATATCGATACTTTCGATATTTTATAATTTGTTACCCATACTTTCATTGGATGTTTTTTTTATTAATAATTTTAACTTTTGATTCTTTTAAGTATATATACTTTTGATTTCAAAAAATATCGATACTTTCTGAAATATTGTCTGAGGCATTAGTAATTTTATTTACAAGACGACCATTTTTTGTTGCAGGAAACAATATTTAAAAATTATAACACAATCCAGTTTTTCCCGGAGAATTTCACACAGTACTTGCTATCTCCTGAGGTGGGCTTTGCGAAAAGCGAAGTACTCGGCTTTCCTCAACACCATTCGAAGGGATTCCAACGACCAATCCAAGTGTACACCAAGAGCACCATGTTTCCCAGCGAGCGGGTGGAGTGTACCCCGAGTGTGCGCGATGCCGAACATCGCGTAGACCCGACTGCGCGTCGAGTATATGCGCCCCTACCAACACCTGAGGCAAACGAGCCGGAGTACAACTGTCCTACCGAATCGCAGTCGCCACTTCGAAACAACAATACGGACAGTAATATGTCGAGTTACGTGGGAGAATCAGGGACCACGTTGGAAACGGACGATCAAGAAAACTTATCGTGCGATGGCAGCGGTGAAGATACGCGACCTGCTGCTCCTACCTGCACCACCGGTATTGCTGATGAGGCCGCCGCGGACGCCTTAGTCAATCAGGAATTAAGTTCGGAGAAAACTTAAGCTTTAACAATCTCCCCTCTCCACATGCGTTAAGCGTTTTCATTTGGCCCAGTTGTTGTTGTTTAACGAAGAAGATATTATTGTACTGATTTTTTCGCTTTTTTATATATATCTTTTTTTGTATTTAATTTTTTTCGAATTATTTTTGATTGTAAATAACGTTTATCGAGTTGCTTTTGTTACAGATATGCGACTTTGTTTTTTGTAAATATTTGACATTGATGATGAATATTAACATTTACCTATACTAGTGAATAAATCCACCTAGTTACAGAAAGCGATATTTTTAGAATTCAAAATAAAGTCATTGTTGGACCTTGTTTTGTCCTTGCGTTTGTTTGTGTAACTTCCCATGGATTATTGCAATCCATTTAAGTAAAAATCTATAAAACTACTTGCGATTAGTCCATTTAGAAGTATACTTAGGAATTGTAAAGGAGTTAATCTCAAGAAACATACAATTTTAATTGGGAGATTTATAAGTTATTACTTAAAGGATGCGACCATTTCGTGTGCCTTCGATAGCTCAGTTGGTAGAGCGGTGGACTGTAGTATAGCGCATCATGTAGACATCCATAGGTCACTGGTTCAAATCCGGTTCGAAGGATCTTTTTTAATCAGAAATACGTGTGATGACATTAAATTTTTCAAATGATTATGTTATGTAGTTTATTTGTTTCATTTTTAGATTATTTCCGAATAAATACTGTTAATTTTTCGAATTTCTGTTCCGATAGGCGGCATTTCTTGTCATTCGGAAACTTTCGACTGCGATCGCCATTCATCGGCGGGTACTCGTCGTGCTCGGCGAGAAAGCGAGCATGGCGCGTCAGTATTCCTGGACGCTGGACGCGGTAGGTTACGCCAGACTCAATTTGGAAAATATCGATTCAATATTTTCCATACTTATTTTTAAATATTATAATTTAATTTAAAGTATGTTGTATTATAGGTAGACTAAGGCATTGTGCCAATGTATATTGAAGAACCTTTCAATAGACAGACATCCCAAACCGACTTATTGAAACTTTTGATTATTATCGAGATACTAAAAATAATTGACCTCCACAGATACATAAGAGGAAGGCCTCCAGAAATAATATGCATGACTTATTATTATCATGCGCGAGAGCACATCGCATTATGACCAGCAGGTGAATGATCCACAAAGAGCCCCTTGCTTGTGCTGCACTCGTCGAAAATATTGCTAACTTTACTATCGTAAAAAATGACTTAAAAATCAATTAGAATAATGAAGTGAATAATTTTCCATTATATAATGAATAATTTTAGATCTAAAGAAGAGGGTAGCGATAATACTCGACTAAATAAAAACGTACAATTACTTTTAAAAATATTGCAATCTTATTCTTTGTACATCATAAGCTATAAGTACGAAAATGTGTTCATTTTAACTTCTACAATTTCGGCAAGGTGGATCCTGTCGCAGTGAAAGTGGTAGAGGCGATGGATCCGAAAAGAGGATCGTGAGTTCGAACCCTGACGCGGCCGGCCATTATCGAACTACCATTCGACGAATTTGAACTAATAAAATCATAAAGCAAGTTATAATACAAATACGTTCTAAACTACACTACTACTGTTTATTGCACTCAACATAATTCTTTAAAGATCAATGTCTTTTCGAAATGTTTCTGCTTTATGGTGGAATGCATTTGCAAATTGAATGGAAACTACAATGTATCCGGTCAGCATATTAATTATAGTAAAAATTGAATTATAATTAACCGGATAAAAATTTGCGGCAGTTAAATAAGGTATATTGGTGGTCACACACAGTGCAATTTGAGACATTTCTTCTTTCCACACTGCTGAGACGCGTTGTGAGGCAAGGGCACTAGATGTTGCATCAAATGATACTTCAATTGACCGTTGGCCTTCATCAATTAGTTGTTGCGATTTTACTACTATTACCAGCCACTGAATCTATGAATAAAATAGAGCGAATCATATATACTTCCACCTTAAAATAAATACTTACAAGGTGAATAAACGATAAAAAAGTATCCAAGCATAATTTGTTTGTTGCATAATCAAAATTATATGCCACACATCGATAAATAATAGATAAAAAATCGAGCACGTAACATATGGTCAATAGGAGAATATACGCTCCGAATAGTTTATTAAAATATTTAATAATCCTTGTAATATTGTTGTGCATTTTAATAATGTCCAAATTTATCCTTGATGTTTTATGCATAATTGCCGAGTTAAGCAAATTCCCGTGCGAAATTATTATTAGATCGTTAATAGTTTTCAGACGCAAACGGATGTCTTCCAGAATACTCCAAGCAATCACAACTTCAATTATTAAAATATATGTGATCCAAAATTCCAGAATATTCAAGTACCACGGATTCTCATTGTATATATAATACTCCATGCCTTTATGAATTGCAAATGCAACATGAATCAGAATAAATTTAATTTTGGACCAACTTCTGGTGACTATGATATTATTGTCATTTAGAAGTGAATCAATTTTTCCAAAAATCTTCTTCATTGTTATATAATCAGTGCTATAAAGAATATTTGCGTAGAGCATTGCGACCATTTGCATTGCAACTGCAATATTTCTAGCAAATGATAAAATTACGAAAGCTAAATCGGCACCCTCAAATTTATTTTCACATAATAAAACAATTATAAATACACATGCTGCAAAGGGATAACTGCACAAAATAATAATGTGAAGTATTGATAAGTATTTGTATAACGTGGGATGAATGGAGTGTATATAACCAGGTAGAAGGCCAATCTTTTCTGGAAATTTGGTATACACACCATGCATGTTAAATAGAATACATATACAACTTGTCTGGGTTAAGAATAGGCGTTTTCTAAAGAATATATTGTGGGTCTCATTTTATTATATTGATTGATTACATCAGTAAACACCACTGATTACAATGTTGTACTTATTTTTCTATGATGTTTTGTATTTTAAGGGGAAAGAAATTGATTTATGGACAATCAGTTGTATATTTCGTTGTTTTTCTTGGGTAAAAACAATGTGTAAAAATCGCAAAGAAATTGTTTGAAGGTGGATTGGGTGAAGATATAACATGGGCGCAATAAACAAGTAAATGACAGCCTTTACAAACTTAGTGTTTACGAGTACTACATGATTTACAGAGAAAGAATGTTTCAAAATGTTTCCCTGTGAAATTGGGTCAAAGGGGTGTAAAAATGATAACCTGGTTCACAAATTTTAGATATGATGACTAGACATAAACAGACCCTCCTGTAATAAAAACAGGAAGGTTACATACTTTACTGTAGAAAACATATATATATAGTTTTTGTTTCAAAATTTCTCACCAAGGTTATTAAAATTATTTTTATTATTTAACTTTGAATATTTATAAAGATGCCTATAGTTCGCAAGATACATGGTAAATCAATAAGTTTCTTAGTAGTGTGGTGCTCCAGACCACACGTTAACATGTATTAGATATTGTATTTCTTCAAGATTTTTTCCACTGTCTATTCTCTC
>WSZQ02000008.1:2984696-3005457 GCA_019419845.2 Weissflogia rhopalogaster
AATTAGCCGAGACCGCCAGGGTTTACATAATGGGATTTATGCCAACGTTTATATTAGCATCATGCAGCATTAGATTGAGGGACGTTCTGGACGGCAGCGCGAAATCACTTTGTATAGTTTGGGCGAAATCGTAAGAAGGAACAAACAATACAACTTGAAGTCGTCGGTGTAGCGACGAGCAGGAGGTTTAGACAGTTGTCCCAATTGGGTGAACAGAAAATTCACTACTTCGGGTCGGGTTGCTTCCTCAATCTTCCCTAGCATATTTGCAGACGAAGAAATGAATTTTATTTTGGCATCCATTGCGTTGGCACAGTCTAGCATTTCTATTATGCATATGGATAGTGTGTTGGAGCATCCGCTTGCAATTAGGGGTCAATTGAGTATTCAATTGAGATTTCTCCTAACAGTAAACTCCTTATATGTGGAACGTTGCCCATTTTGTTTTCTCCGCCATGCTAAGAAGTTAAAAAATATTATTCATTGCATTTATATTGAAAATAATATCATACCAATCCGCATTGGAGATCAAGAATGACTCTTGGAATGGAAGTTGTAGGTTGATTGTCAACCACTGAATCTGCAAATGAATCACAGTATAATTGTTTGTTCTGATTTCAAATATGCAAAATGTTTGACTAACCAACATCAACAATTCCTAATTCTACAGATTCTACAGATGCTTTACAATTAAAAACAAACTTGCATTAAAACGATCGCCTTTTGGAATGCGATGCACGGTGACGTCGTTATTCTCGTTCTCACACTGGAGAACATAGCACTTATAACCCATTTTGTTTCTTTTATCGAAAAGAAAAGCCAAAAATACTCGGAATGCTTGCTAAACGTAGCCCAGCGACTTCCGAAAACGTTGTGAACGAAAATTCAAAATGGCTGAATTCACTTAAGATTGTTAAAAACGTGTTTTGTTCGACTGATGTCGCGAAATATGAATAAGCGAGCGGGAAATCAAAAAAAATCTTCTGTGGGGCCCCGTTGCGTTTGTCACACGCAAAATTAGCTACTATCTTTTCTACGGTGGGGATTTGATTAATCAAAATGATATTATGATAATGATATGATTCATATCCGCATGCAATTTTGCAAGGTGTGCAAATTTAATATTGTGCTTTAGGAATAATTTTGGTGATGTTTTTGTGCTTTTTAAAAGTTTTATGTTCTGAAGAATTTAGTCCAGTATACGAAGAACTGACGTGGATGAATGCAAATCTTGTAATTGCCAGAAAATTAGTCGTCTGCGCGAGTTAAACAAAGGGAAGATTGGCATTATACGCTTGGCCTATCATACCGAATTCTAATCATAAATTCTTTTTAGTTTGGCTTATAAACTGAGTGTAATAGGAACTGAGGACATACCTCACTGCATACTGCAGACGGAAACCGAAAGAAAATCTTCTTTCACTTTTGGATTAGATGCAATATCTTTTGGTCTCTTCATCAACAAGAAGCTGCAGATTCGTCCACCGAGAATATGAGGAAGAAACCACGGATTTTAAAAATACTACTGATTGCTAGCATCGATCGATCGGTTGAAAGTTCCTTACACCATTTCAGTGGTAGAAAGGTTGTTGACAAAAAAGAAAAAAAAAATATTACATACAATTGTGTAGTCAAATGGCGCAGCGGTATGTTCGATTCCTATAGGATGTAGTGTAAAAATGAATTCATATTATTAGTATTAGTATAAGGAAAATTTGGATGCTAGCCTATGCTGATGATATCACGTCTCCGTCGCGCAGTTGGTAGCGCGTTGGGCCAGTATCCCAAAGGTCGCCGGTTCAAACCCGGTCGGGGGCTTCAAATTTTCTCTTTCCATGTTAAATTTCAATTTCAATTAATTAATTTCTTTGCACATTCATTAATTGTGCTAAATGATTACATGTTCTTCTTTGATATGTCAATGCTAGCTAGTCTGGGGTCGTTCAAATAAGACTAGTATGATAGTAGTTGTGGGAATGAGTTAGGAAAAATCATTACTAGGTACTTACTCTCAAGTATGTAAATAATACTAAGACCTTCATTGGCATCACAGTATATAATAAACACCAAGATATGTTTAGTTGCGTGCTAATGGTCCAATTTTGGGACTTTGTGTCCAGTTTGGCAGGTTTGTGAGTGCAGGTAGGTTCATTGTGAATACGTCAAGATATTTAAACAGAATCTCACATCTTTTTTCTGCCCAAGCAACGATCGCCCAGGTGATGTTTGGATGCATGTCACTCTTCGCAGCGCATAACACACATCTCTTCGTTAACGAGGACATGCGATGATGGCTCGTCGAAAGATAAAATACGGAATTGTGCAAATGATGTTATTAATTCCCCCTTACGGATGGGACAGAAATCATAAATGTGCGCATGTAAAGCGCGTAATTATAGTCTGTGTGCAAGTTGCACGTTACGCCACAACACGACCGTACGTAGAACCACGATCTGAAAAAGGGTACCTCTTCTAGATAGACCATTGAGAGACACCAACTGTGAGGTGTACGCGCTAACAAGATGCGATGCACCTACCTCTGGTGTATGTTTACTCTTTGTTCGACGCCCGGTGCTGACTGGGCGAAAGCAATGCGAAACACGTTCGACGCATTGTTGCCGGGGCGCGGAGCACATTTGCGGGGCCTAATTAAGCCTATCATTATCATGTTATTCGGAGTACCCGTCCACGAGCTGAAAGTGGGCTATGCCCTTTTTGACACTCGTCATACGAGTCCATAATTACCGCTTCAGCTGCAGCAACAGGTTGTGCACGCTCGGATGTTTATTTTTCAGCTCGTGGATACCACTCTCGGATTGCTGGTGTACCTTACCGCAGGCCGATTGTGTATTAGCAGTATGGAGTCTGGAATAATTGAGATAAGATAAGGAAATTTATTTAATTTTGGCAAAGAATCTGAGGGAAGATTTGTTGAACATTTGCCTGGCATCTTGAAAATCGCGAAATAAACGAAGAGACACTACGAGATTGTTCCCATGAAAAGTCAAACACACCTGCGACGACACCAGCACCCGTAAAATCCGCGATAAAGATCTGATGGTACCTCTTGTCATAAGAGGCGAACGCAACGTGGCGGAGAGAAAATTCGGCGATGGCGATGTCAACTCGTGATTTAGCAGGGTCGAGCCATAAAGGATCCACGCGGTGATATTTTACGGACGACGATTTGATATCTATAACGGTAAAACAATAAAACACTGCGGGTAGGTTATAGGTATGCGTGTAGTCTGGTGTCCGGCAGGCGGTCGGCCGGCGCCAGGCACTGGGGCCACAAGCGAAGATGATATGCTGGGAGCCCGGGTGCTCTGCGCCGATGAGGTATATGCGTGCCACACGAAATTTCAGAGAAATCCGAGCCAGATTCGGATGCGCGTGGGACACATACACACGAGCGCACACACCAATACAGAAACTACGCCAGCGTAACAATAAAAATAACATATTAACCGAAGGGACACTGTGCGAGTCTAAAACAAAGAACCAAGAATATCTTATCGCAGCAGGTACAATGATTGAGTGGTGGCGTCCCGCAGTAACAATTATTAAAAAACGCACGGAGACGCTGAACAGGATCGAGAACTATACGATGCACATCTCTTGGCTGCACACATACGCATGATTGATGGATTTATGGTGCTGGCCATTGCTTGGCAATACTTCTCCCCATCGCAGTATTAACGAAGAGGCACTCAATTCAATTCAACTTGGATCACGACAGTGGTATAAAATCATTGACATTTGATAGAATCCTGCAGTAATAAGTTAACCAAACAATAATGCAGAGCGAAACTTTTCTGTCCCTATTACAAAAACCCTCAGTGAGTCTTGGCCATTTCAATTTTTGACATAATTACTGAGGATCACAAGATAATTAAGAAATCTATTGAATCGAATTTTGCAATGTCAGGTATCTCTAGCTAGACAAACACGTCAAGAGGTATAAAGATGAATGACGATAATTGAGTGCAACAGGCAAGAAATTTGAAACGGGAGCCAGCTCATTATTCATATTATCTCCTAAAATGTTTCCAAAAAACAGAACCCTGTCTCAAAACTTGGACGATGGTTTATTTAAACTTCCGAGGTTGGATCCTTTTGATTTTTTAGGTATCTACCTGCCCTGCCCATATCACAAGTTGGTGTGATGGTAGTTCGCAGTCAAGTTTACCCTGTTTAATTGATATGATGTTAGCAGGCCACCCGTTGCGGTGGACCTGACAGGTCTCATACCTGCACCATTATCCGCTTGTTAACGTTAAAAATCGGTGGGAGGACGAGGGCTGATTATTGTGGGCCCAGTGCCAAAACAGTTCACGTACAAGCATTCATCATCCACGCGTGCGCTAGCCAACCTTTGGTGGATGGATACGCTTGCGGAGAGGGAGACGAACGCGTTGAGAAGTTGCGTGCTCCTTGATAGGCGCACTGGACAGTTGTGTTATTATTCCATGGCGCCCCCATGCCCAAAAAGTAACATGGAATGTAAATCGCGTGTTTTCTGTTTTCATTACGATTGCTATGCCTTAATATTGCCTGGAATATTATTAAATATTTCAAATTTCCTTCTTGTTGAGTATCGAATGAGCAACGTCGCGGATGGATGAATAAAACCGCAAAGCGCAAACGACCATCGCACTGTTATCCGGCAAGTCATTGTTATTATAATTGCCGCCCACATGCGGATGGGCAACCCATAATTCTCGAAATGCTAAACGGCGCCTAATAACTGTTATCCGGCGAGCACGGGAAAACGAGGTTTGTTTGCTCAACCACCTGGTAAGAGTTATGACTTGCTGATGTCATGGCACTGCCCCATGGGCAGCGCCCGATCGCTTACGATCGAGCCCGTGCGTAAAATGCACACGGATGATCATTCGCCAGACGCGGGCCCGAAAAGGAAACAAGTGATTTCGCTTCGCATAAGTTACGGTTCGTATTGACCCCACAGCAACCAAAAGTATACCGCGGAATCATTTTCGTTCCGCGTGGTTTTCTAATCGGAATCAATTTCGATATACCGCCGTTGTGATGCCGCCCGGGATCTTGCGAGTGCATAATAATTGCACTCCACTTGCACGCACTAGACATTTGTATGGCCGAGTTATCCACCTCGAATGGGATTTATGTGTGGTATGCTATGGCAATTTTCAATTAGCCTCCGCCACGGCCATCATTATTGTTTCGAAGTAAAGGCGCAGGAGAGAGCCGGCAAACAGCTCGAGGCGTTGCCTCGCTAAACGATTATCGGCATAATTTATAACATAATTATAGAGCAATTGTGACAGGGTGTGATGAAATGCGTGGGACTTCGGTAGTTGGACCACCGCGAAGGTACATCGCTAATGCCTGTGATTACTGTTCGCGCAACCTGATGGATTACACCGACCACGAGTTTATTACGTTTATTATGGCCAGGCGCAAATTCGACGATGACGGAAATTCCTCTAAAGTGCTCCTCGAACCAATGTAAATAATCCAGGTAAGCATATCTTAAGTGGGTAGTATACAGAGCACACTTCAAATTGCGATAATTTATATTGATTGATGGTCAAAGTATCCGCAAAATCCACACAGAAATTAACAAACCCTAAGCTCCGGAACATGACTCTTACTATTCGAAACGTTTGTAAGAATTTTTTATATAAATTCAAAAAGTTCTTTTTTTTTTGCAATAACAAAGGAATGTACTTTAAAAGTTCATTATTCATAGGGGTATACGTTCCATAAATAAGGCAAAGTTACAGAAACAGTGAATACTGAATGATAATTTATATGGGATTATAGGGGTTACGTTTCTAAATGCCAAAAACAAATATAAAAAATAATAATTATATACTAAATAAATAATATTCTCACACCGGTACGCAGCAGTTGCATTAATATTTTGCTTCTTAAAAATAAGACTTCGTTCCATGGGATCAACGTTCTTAATGAAATCACAAAGCTCATTTGCTATTCTTAAACCTTCACTAAAATTGTCCAAATTAAATGTCACGTTTCCAGTGCTTGCTGAAGCGTCTTGTTCTTCAATGGGTTGTGAATTTAACATTTGCTCCAAGTAAGTTTCAATCAAATCTTAATATTGCGATTCAAGCAATTCCTGAATTTCATTTGATTCTACCTGTTCGAACCTATCTCTTCCTCTCCCATTAGTAATTTCTGCAATGTTTTTGGTCAAAGTTTGAACTTGCACAGATTATTCATCCTTTTCCGCAGTCAGAGCCACCGTTTTTTCCAGCATGACATCAATATGTGTAGCGCCAGTTCTTCCAATGGTTATTTTATGTTTACGATGCATTTTGCTATGTCAAATTTCTTCCAGCATTCCATAACATTCATATCAGAATATCTATTGGATATCTATTGGATTCCTATTATTATGTATGTACCAACTAGATCCTCAAATAAAGAAATTGTCAAGGAATCGTGAAAACGCGAAGCTTTTACTATTATTGAAAACTCGATTTATTATGAAATAATTAATTTTCTTCAGCGTTTTCATTATATTTTATTCACTTAAATTCAAGTTCTGGGTATTCCAGTTTGCATACAACAGATTCCCTTACTTTTAGTATCCCAGTATTTTTGTACGGTTAAAAATGAAATCCTGCATCTTACCTCCAAAAACCACAACTGTTCAATTATCATCAGTGAACCTCACTTTTGAGGTTTGTATTGCTTCCTTAGTCATTGGTAAAATAAAAAAATCTAAATCTTTCGTATATTTGAAATTTGGTTTAGTAGCATAATTAAAACATTGAATTGATGCAACGAAGTGCAGTCAAACTTGGCAAATCTACGAAAACTAGACAATGTCAAGAATCTTAAGTTAGGTTCTTAAGGAGGAAATCATAGGTGTTCTTAACAAATATTTTATAAAATATAAACTCTTTTTAAGTAAATCTATTCTAATGAACACTAATTTAATCCACCAACCAGATATTTAAACCTATCTTGTTAACGCAGCAAAATATTTATATATCCTTTTCTCGTGAAAATATACGTTTCTTGAGAGTTCCTTATGCGGAATATTCGATGTCAAAGCCACATGACATTACTTTACGAGTCGTTGAAAAGGAAAGAGAATGCCTTTTTCCCCAGACCCGTATGCGATTTGCATGCGTTGCACCCAAAATAAATACACGGCTAAACTCGTTGAGTACACACGATGAAGCTGGGCGAATGCTCTGACACGACGCATTCGCATTCTGTCTGGTGGCTCGTTTAAATTTGATTTTATTATACAGTCAAGCCCGCGGCTATTAAACGCACATTTAAATGCACGCTCTTCATTCTTAATACGCCGAGAGCAGGCGCACATCATGCGCCGCAAATGTTTACCCCTCGACGAGAAAATTAACCGTTTAAGTCTTTTATCAATCAATTTTACATCTCCGATGATAGTTATTTGCATAGCGCGCGTGCACGCGCAAATAAAAAAAGTTTCCTTGGGAGATTTGACGTTCCTTTGAGCGAGTGGCACGTGCAAGCAGGAACTATCACGCGATATTACGCGGCAAAGGATATTCGAATTTGTTTGTTTCCAAATTAAATTATTTCAAGTTTTGACTTGTCAGCCGCGACAAAGGCGATGTCTTAACGTTTGTGATTGTAATAGAAAGAATTTTAGTCAAAATTGGCTTCGTGCACATGCCTAAGAAGGATATGAATTCGTTGACATGCATTTTGAAAAGTAGATATAAGTTTTGGAAATATCTAATTTGCTACGAATAGTTATAGATGCAATAAAATATCATTTGGGAACAAACACCTGTCAAATGTAAGAAAAGGAGATACATTCATGTACAGCCTAGACAGTTACATACTTGCAGATATCAAGAAACCTTTATGACTTGAAAATAAATCAAGAAATTATAAATCAAGTATTTTAGGGTGTTCCTTATAAATATAGAGGTTTGCAATGAATAAAGTTAAAGTTATTTGCATAGGTAAAAAGTCATTATAGAATTGCTCTTGGTAGAGATGCAGATGCAACAATTGTCAGTTCGTATCGAGTTGCCATCCGCGCCAGGATAATCAAACCTGGGCGCACGGCGATGGGCGACGCGACGAACGTATGCATTCCTCCTGCGCCATACGCAACACGCGCAAACGGGCGAAGGTGCCCCCCGGACAGGTGCCTCCTCGGACGACCAATTATCGGACGACCTGCTGGGCCGACTCCGGCGCGGCGTGGAATGTGCGGCGACCACCACCAGCACTGGCGCAGCATCCTCTCCGCAACGACGCGAGTTTTACCTCGCTCTTTTCGTCTAGCGCACACACGCTGGAGACGCCACCGCGCCGCGCCGCACCGTTGCGCCGACGAGATCGACGCGATACAATGATTTATAAAACAATAATCACTACAATGTTGGCAGTTCTTGTCGAAAAAACGTAAAGCCCACATGAGTGTAATTATCCAATCAGTAAGTACGCTGAAGTCTGTCCGGCACATGGCTACGATCAGAAATTTTTGAAAGTGCAATTACAGGCATTACACGCGACACTGTAATAATTTAGCGCCGTAGTGTGGCTATTAACAGCGCGAGCTGCATGTTGTTAATTATTTTTTTATATAAACACGCACCTTTTACCGTGTGCGTAAATTCAGAGCGACGGTAAAAGAGGTAAATGTCTCTTCCTGCGACGAAGGCGGCCGCACCTGAGGCTTGACGACATTTCTTAGGCCATGACCTAGCCTAAGTGATTTTCTTTTGTGCATATTTATTTTCAAAAACTTAGTAAAGAAATTTTGTTAAAATATTAAACATGTAAAAACCGGAAATAGTGTGCCTAAATGCTCAATAGTTAAGTGAACAATGACTTCTTATGCCTTGTGAAAATGTATCTACTTTGTTTCAGAAGATACTGTTGGCAGGTTCTAAGTATTTATATATCGTCTTTAATATTTCTATGTAGGAAGATAATTGTATTGTATATAAGATAATATGTTGAACCAAGTTATGCCAGTGGATCAAAGGTTTACTTATTTAAAAGCTATGAGATTGGTGAATATCAGGAACAACAGGTACAACCCTGGTTATAACGTGGCACAAGTAATCGGAATGGCACCGGGATATATTATCAGGACATATTTGGTGAATGGGAAAGATCGATTGATAAAAAGGGTAAGATGCCAGCCTAGTGAAAGGGGAAGGTAATCATGGATGTCTCAGAAATACACTGTAAACAAATATTCTAAAAAATAGGGTAATCTAGAATGGAAGGAAGCTTTTTTACTGCTATTGCTCATTACCTTGATAAATGAAGTATGTCTATTAAAATCTGAATTACGCGGGATAAAAATATATCGTTATCGCTAGAAGACCAGTTTTCCAGTTGTCAATTTTTAACATCCTGCCGAGACTTAATTTCGAGTTAAATAAATATCGATATTTGAATATCGATATAACCAAAATAGACAATGTCGACATTTGTCACCATCTGGCATGTCTAATTGTAAGCTATATATAATTACAAATACAAATTACCAATGAATAATACCCATAATTATCTAATGAGCTACAAAAAAGTATTGTAAATCTTCAAATTAATTCCAGTACTTATTAAAAATTATTATTACTATACGTAAAGAATATCAATACGATATAATCAATAATTTCTCATTAGGAACTCCATGAAATAAAAATCAGATTACAGATGAAATTTTCCTTTGAATAGGACAACGCTTTACCTGAACGATCGTGCGAGTGAGCGCCCATCGCCAGTCGCCGGCATACGTACGCTCAGTCAAGAACTTTCAAAGTTGTTTTAAAAGGCAATAACTTAAAATATGTTTACATAAGATTGTCAGTGGATCCGCCTATATAATGATTTATGGAGGCACTGATGAATATGCAATGCGCGCAACGGATTTCAATAAACCTGACATGATAAATGGATTATCTACCGTAAAATAAAACCACGATGAATGTACGCGCGTACGAGGAAAAAGAAATGTACGAAGTGACGAGGGATGCACCTAATCCGTTTCGGAAGTTTCATTTTACTGACTTTTTAATGAACAAAAAAGGTGCCCTCAAAAACTAACCTATATCATGGTCGACAAACCATCACCGCAATTAAAACTCGCGTGTATAGTCCTTTTTCAATTTAAAACAAATTAATCACTCACCTCAGTGTCGTACTTCTGGAATTCCTCGTCGTCTTCGTCCACCTCAAAGTAGAGCTCCGTAGATGTGATCGAGACAATGCCAGGTGCGACGATTCCGGGCGCTATTAATTTCGCC
This sequence comes from Weissflogia rhopalogaster, assembly GCA_019419845.2. Classification (NCBI taxonomy): domain Eukaryota; kingdom Metazoa; phylum Arthropoda; class Insecta; order Coleoptera; family Staphylinidae; genus Weissflogia; species Weissflogia rhopalogaster. Next base: position 2,994,971 of record WSZQ02000008.1, read on the forward strand.
TTGGTGCTAATGTTGACAGGTCCTGCAAACAGATAATTCCTTCCTATAGTCTTGCTATGGGGTGTTTCGAGTGCCGACACCGACCTGTTAAATCGTTATCCATTTCCCTATCGTCGATTAGCAATTCGTTGTCGTCCATCAAGTCGTTTTGCATTTGCTGCTGTTGTTGGTTGCGCGTGGCTGCCAGCTGGGCATGAATTTCTTCTCTTGCCTAATTGTTAATATTGGAAGTCATTACATTTTAATTAATAATATATAAACGCATAAACATTATCGAGTTCGCCAATAAATCGATTGCAAAATAATTCAGGATCGGATTATCTAGCCAATTCATGTTAATTGCATCGATTTATTCATGTTTTTAAACATCATTGTTACAATTTTGCATTATTCATAAGTATCTTCATTCGTAAATAAAAGAATAAGAGGAAAAATCTAGTCAATTGCCAATCAACAAGAACACTGGCCCTGTATAAAGTATGTTTTACTCGACTTTGTACATGCAGCGCCATCTAAGGGCAGGGGACGAAAACACATATTATTCCAAAAATAGATCCCTACTATTTTCCGATTATAATGAAATACCCACCAACGAACGATTGCGAATGTCCGCGAATTGTTTGTGAAGGAAACTACTCGACGCGCCACCCTCGAATTATGTTATATGAATATTATGTTATAATATATTATGTTATGTTATAAATTGTTATAAATCAAATAATCGTAGATCCCGATTATGCTTGATTTTGAAATCAATTTTAATCATTCTCTGGAAATATCTTACCTGTAAAATAGCATCTTCTGGTCCTCCATGCTCCAAAGCTGCTTTTAATGTTGCCTCTGGATGACTAGACCCTAGAGGATTATGCACAAAGCGTTTCCTTCTGCGAGCGTCATCCTCCCATGCGTCCAACTTCCAAAACTCTGTCAATCTAACACTAAACAATTAAAAAGTACCAACAGAATAAACCGAATAACTTACTTTGCACCCTGAGGATCCATGTAACCCCATGCGCCATGCTTGTTCGACATGATATTCCGAACTTTCTCTAATAATCGACTGGCGATGACATTATCGCGACGTCTTGCTGCTGTAATAAGATGATCGCACATTCTTTCTTCTTCTTTGCGGTCTAGCAATGTTTGGGCACACTGCGACTCAAAATCAGCATGCTTTAGCACATCATCAGCCCTCATGCGGTTTAGGATGAATTCGGCTTCGTTGGCTACTCTGACAATATGGTCCTTCATCGCATGTGACAACAGACGGCCCTCGTTGATTAATTCAATAAATGCAAGACCTGCGTGTTTCTGCAGAGAGTTCTGCCACTCCTGTGAGCAAAGCAACATCACCAGTTCGACTACAGAGTTGCTGTTCTTGAAAGTCGTCAAACCCTTGCCTTCCATAAGCAATTCCTGCCCGTGTGAACCCACAAGTGTCTTTGAGAGAAATGGAGCGAAGTCGACCATAATTTCACGAAGCAATGGACAAACGGAACCAAGGGCCATTTCCAATTTCTGCGTCAGCGACGCTTCTCGAGATGGCGTGGGTATCGGAATATGCTCGACGAGATTGCTAACGGGAAGGTCATCCGGTCGCACTTGTGTCGTATTTTGTATGATATTCTCCGGGACGCGCACGACAGAAATTTCGGAATGTTGCTTTTCCCCGCGCTCATTCTGAATGTTTCCTTCAATATCAATGTGACCGCCATGGGACAAATTCTGCATATTGCGCGTATCTTCTTTATGGTGACCTTCTCCATCCTCATTCAGATTAATATCGGTCCAATTTTCATCGTTGGCTAGTTTATTGTCCTCAATCGTTTCGTTGCCTTCCATATTACTTCTTGTCTCAGCCGAATTCACCGATTTTATTTCTTCGATAGAGTCAATGCTCTGTAACATTGTCATGTTTAATACCACTACCTGAATACACGCAAAAGTAAGCAAGTGAAGCAAATAGTTAATAAACTCATAGTTAGTAATAATTAGTTACATGCAATAAAAGAGTCCCTAAAATCACATAAATCTCCCATGCCTCATCATACATTTTAAAAAATGATGATTTGGAAATCACAACGTCACCAGCAATGGAAGTTCCAATTACCTTATTACGAGAAGTAAGATCAGTACGATTACGACTGTTACGAGCATGCCGCATCCCATCCATAGAGTAATCTACTGAGAATCCGTGCCCAATAGTTGGACGCTGTCTTGCGCTAACCTGTCAGGCGCACAATCAGCCAAAAATGTAAAGCAATACAATATTAGAAGAGATTAATTGAGAGTTAGATATGGCGGCGTGTGTCATTTCGCCCCGAAAAAAAGCATTCTGTTACCATCCGAGTGCTAAATAATTCCAACATGCTTTTACCAAGTATATATGTATCGTACAGAGCACCCATTATCAAATAAATGTTCAAAAGTCCATGTCGTTGGTGAAAAAATAATATAATCGAAATATGCACAATTCATGCGAGGGATTACCTTAATCGAGGGTGGTCCCGAGTGCAAATCTTGGTCCTGCACTGAGTGATTATCGTCCATCACGTATGCGGTAATAACCTCGTAATCGGCGTCATCTTGGGTCTGACTGTGAATAGCTCTAGAGCCTGTAAATTGCACAATGTTGAGTATTTCAACTACAACTAGACAACATTCACATTTCGAGCATAGCAAACAAAACAAACTCATAGAAAACTAGTCCATATAGTGGTCTAGATTTTGTAGTAATCCTAAAAGTAGGAAACACATAAGTTAAGGTACCGAATGCAATTGGTATACATCCTGTGGATATAAGAAGCAACAAAACACTAGAGTATCTACGAAATTAAACAAACTGATCACCAAACAATAAGGTAATGAGTGAGATTCGGCGTGCAGGGTAATCAATATCAAATTACCTGTATGACTGGCAATCGTGTTTCTATGGTACCTGTGGTCAATCTTATGATTATGATGATGGGAATGGTGGTTGTTATTCAGATTGTAATGATGTTTCGCATAGGAATGACGATGACGGGGATAATTATGGTACGGTTGGGCCGCATTCGGGTGGGAGCCAGGTAGGAATTGGGGATAGACGTGATGTGACCACTGCGGAAAAAGCGGTCTTGCACTGCCCTCTGAGCGCACCACATCGAAGAAGAAAAACATTGTTAGTAAATACGTTCACCACATCTGTCTAAGAAAATACAAGGTATGTGTAAGTGGGGTCAACCTATTGGTAGGTTTCGATCACATAGAGATCGAGACACGTGAGATAAGGTGTGTGAGTAAGCGTGTAAAGTGACTGCCGGCACGTTGGCAAACTCCTAGACAATGTTCTACAGACTCTAGGGTAAGGTGTAGGCGTAGATAGTTACCTTGTGGGCTGTCCGCATGATGTGGGCCATTGCTACGGATTGCTGGTACCGGACTCGGCACGCGTATCGTTACCGGTGGCTCCAGTATGTCGCGATATTTGGACACCATTAGCACGGATATGAAGTAGACGATCGCAAGCGAAAGGAACTGTGCCTGCTTCGTCTCCTCCTGTAAGACAGGTAATTAGAGAGGGATTAAGTTACATGGGTGCTGGTTTTATGCCTGTGCAAACGTTCTCACCACGTCTCTGTAGATGACGGCACGGAGGCGGTTCACGTCCATGTCTTGTAACAACTTTTCGGGATCTTTAACAGGGCTGGATACATTCGACAAGTTTTCCGCGATATTCTAAACAATTGATAGATATTTGATTTGTGTAGTTACCTTATTTTTGGGGTTCTTGTTTTGTATGTTTGTGATTTTATACATTTATTATTCTCATTTCGAAATTTATATAGAAAACTCAACAAAATAACCAAAGGTAAAATATAATTCTTGCGATAAGTAATTTTTTAAAATTGAAATTAATTGAAAACTTAATTTTTTGGCCCCGTTTAGGAGTATATTTCCCCTAAATAGATGATATTTCAACAAGGTGCACTTTGAACTTTTAATCAACTGTCCGCCTTATTGAAACACTCTTTATAAGTGATTTTCACTATTTTCATTTCTGAGACCAGAACAAATGTATAAAACCATGTGGATATATTTATGTAGAAAAAAAAACTTACCTTTGGCGAATTGTGTACGCCCCGAATGAAAGATTGTAAATGTGCGGACTTGTGATTAGCATTATGTGGCTGTGCAAGAGTGTGATGTGGACGACTTCGTTCTTTACACTCCAGACAATTACGGACTGCACAAGTGCACACCTAACGCACACGTGGTATCAAATTATTCATAATTACAGAGCGCTATTTACAGTACATTAGGTGGTTGGGGGGTACTTTTACAGAGTACTTACCAATCGCAAGCATTGCCTCAATATGCCACCACAGGACATATTCTTCTCCGCCTCCAGTTCGCCAAAGTTGAGCGAACTGGCAAAGATGAGAACATCCGCCATGTTCACAAGTCGTTGCAGGAATGATACAGCCACTTCGATGGGCATTCCTTGCGTTGGCTCAATTACATCCAATTCGCTCTACGAAATTAAATAGTTAGACTTAATAATATTGGTTGTATAATCTATACGGCTATGAAAAGTACGTACATTCGGTGATGTTGCCGACGCCAGCAGCGGTAATAACCCTCCGCATGCAATAATCAGATTGTCTGCAAGTTGTGAGATTAAATGGACCGTGTTCACCACGAAGATCGCATTATCGCTGCTGTTCACAAAGTCGAGCACTGATTTTGTTGAGTGCGAACGCCACACTTGAATGTCGGTCTCCAGCGAGAAGAGTACGTCGGAGAGAAGGCGTTGATGGATGTAGGACCATTTGAATTCGGGGATTCGGAAGGGGGGACGTGTCGGGCCAGGACTGAACATGGGGCGTGTGGACGCCGAGCCGGACTTGCGTTGCTTGGCATCGAAGTGGTTCGGTTCGACTTGCGTCGAGGTGGAGGCGCTACGTGGTCGCTTCTGTGGAGATGCGTGCACCACGCCGAGTTCTCCGTTAACCTCTGGTTGATCGCATGCGTTTGGCGGAAGGCTGTTGCGACGTTTCACCACATCCTCGGTGGACACAATCGGGCTGTCGGCGACGGATGGTTCACTACTAACCGTTTCCGTCGTCGTACTCGTCGGATAATGACTAGGATCGCAAATCTGCGAGATGGTGGCGATCTTCTCGACTTCCGACTCCGTCTGCTCATCGACAGCTGGCACATCAGCTTGTTGTTGCTTCTCAGTACTCTCAACTATCGTCTCGTTTTCGCTATGACTAGATTCAACATTGGACGGCTCTAAATCTACAGACACAGCACTATTATCAACAATTGGCACATCGTTAAGTATTTGCGCAGGCTGCGCGGGTTCCTCCTTCAAGCCAGCCTCATTGCGTTCAATACCTGCTTTCTCAACTGAAGCAACCTCCTTCGCTTCACTTATCTCATGATCATTTTTCATATTTGTTATAGTTTCCTCTTCTTTTACCATCTCAGATAGCATATTTTCCAGCGCCGGCTTGGGAAGGTCATCTTCTTCCTTCCGTTCGGTTTCGCTCATGTCTGTAGGCGTTTGGTATCGCTCCGACAAATCACTATCCTTTTCGGGGCTGGTCGGAATGATTTCAGCGATTTTGGAATCAATAACGGAAATGCTTATTTCTTTTTTGGGACTGTTTTCGGTCGAGGACGGCTTCTCGTCAGAGTCGTCTGTATCCTCGGGCTTACTTGTATTGGTATCTACGTCATTCACATTATTCACAACCTCGTTTACTGCTTGGACGATTTCCTCGTCCTGTACTACCGGCGACGAACTACCTTCATCTTGAGCAACAATATCCAACATCTTTTCACTCTTTGCGAGGATTTCCTCGACAATCTCCTCAATAATTTTCGATTTGGGATCAAAGTCCTCCTCGTCGTCGTCGAGGCGGAGTTCCGCCTGTTTCTCCGATGTTACCGAAGCAGCGCTTTCCGAATGAACACCGTTGCAAATCGGAGATGATTTCGTTGAGGATTCGGGCGACAACGGTGATTCCTTGCCCAATTTCACGTCGCTATATAGATCACTTGTTCGTGAGTCGAGAGAAACACCCTCGCTATCGTCGCGCTTCGTCATAAACGAGGACGGACTGCCCTCGGAGATCGGCGTGTTCAGCTCACAGTTGCACATAGGCTCAGTTTTCTCGGACGCTTGATCGATCTCCTGAAGCACGGCGCTCGAATTGCTCCACTTGCCGTCATCGTCGTGGTAGCCGTTAGCGACCGTCTCGTTTTGCTGCTCCCAGCCGGAGATCGTGCTGATGGGTCGCTGCTGGCGAACGAGCGGGTCGGTGATGTTATCGGCCCGCTGCCTTTCGTAGTGCTCGTACATTTGCGCAAACTGCAATTTAAATTCCTCGTACGAGACCTGCAAACAAAACGTAAGCGAGGGTTGTAACATGGGGCAATCTTCATCAGGCAACTAATCTTAGAATTTTAGGAGAAAAACATTCTTTATATGTTAGTTTTCCTCGGCTATGATTGATTTTGTATAGTTTTAAAATGTTTACAATTTCAATAAATTAATTACCTTTGAATGCACAATGGCAAGTGTGTCCACCCACACACGCCATCCACCGTATTCATATTTAATTGCATGATGCAGTAGCATACGGAAGAGCGAATACACCATATCAGAGAGTTTCTGTTCCTCGCTGTTTTTGGGATGAATATATGCCATCGCAATTAGCCATTCCTGCCATACGGACATCTGCAGAACGGTACGGCGATTCTCGCGGTTGTTGTTACACAGTAGCGTCATATCGCTGAGGAAGAGCTTCTTCACCTCCAACAGCTGTTCATTCTGCTTGGATTGCCGAATGAGGGTGGCAACGACTTTCAGAATCACTGCACAAAGTAAAACGTTCGATTAGTGGAGTGACAACGACTAATAAAGCGAGCGAAGTGGTTATTACTGGGATTCTCGAGACGAAAGTGCGACTCCGGCTCCGGATGGCGGGTGTACAAAATCTGCTGACTAATATGCTCCGTCATTATTTCGTACAGCACGTTGTACGTTGGCAGCGAGAGGCATTCCTCGTTCAGTAGTAGGCGCTCGGCGAGCAGCGTGTACAAGTTGTGCGGGCTCATTACGTCGTATTTCCGCTTGTGCGTGCTGCGACTGAGGAAGAAGCCGAGCAGCTTCAGCGCCTGCAGGCGAATTAATTGACTCTCGGATGCGAGCAGTTTGAAGATGGTTCGAACACCGTGCTTGCAGTCAAATGCCGGCACCATGGACGACGGGTGCTCCGACATGAGGGAGATCAGCATTTGCAAAACATCATGCAGATTTTCATCCTGAAATAATTATAGAATGAAATTTACTGTTGAACACAGTGAAACTCTGCAAAAAGTATATACTTCATGAATTGTAGTCAAGTAATTCAGGATGCTCTGCAACTCATCGTCTTTAACACCATTGCCAATCATGATTAGCTGCTTGAGAAAGAGCAGGATATAAGCTCGAATTGCGTGGATGTCCTTTTGTGCCGGCCGAGGGCCATCTAGAATTGGGAAAATGCGTCCACTGTTAATCTACTGGATCCCGGGGACCCATCGCCGCCATTTTCACAACTTACCTAATCCCTTAGGAGTGATGCCGCTCTTGGATCTCGGATTAGCCACCCAGTAATAGTATTTGAGCGTGTGGACCGTCTGCAGGACGGTGGAGACGCGTCGGACATTGGAGTAGATTTGCGTGTCGGATAGAAACTCGGTGGCGAGATACGAGTACAGTTTGGACTGGACCGGTGCCGGTGTGTAGATCCACAGCGCGGGATTGAAGAGCACATGGTCCAGGAGCTGCCACGTCAGGAACGAGAAGCAAAATAACTAAATCAAAATGGATTAACCTGCCCCGTACTTACCAGATTACACACTTATACCAATTGTTCTATAGGTTTATTGTATATTGCATTAGCGTACATTGTACTCGGGTACAAATTATATAAAGTAAGCAACGTTTGCGCTAACTAACTAAATGCATTCAGGCATGCGGTAGAGTATCGAAAATCGAAAAATATCTACGCTAATTTTGATTACCAACAAACAGGAAAGCGCAGGAGAAGAAACGAAATCAATCAGTTTGCTTTTAATTAAAATAGTGCATAATCGCATAAATATGCAAATAAATGGACGTTTTAATTAGCTAATTAATGGATAATAAATATAGGAAGGACAGAATAAAATAAATATAAATTATTATGTATTGATACGTTTGAAATTAAAAAGCATAATTTTATTTGCATTTTTGGTCGCTGGAAATTTGATTTTATAATTGTATAAGCCACGCAGTTCTAATAGTTTTGATTCAAAATATTGTGTAATTGCTTATTCTGAAATATATATCCTATTTATATCAAAGTGAAATTACTTTGGAATATTTTAGAAATATTTTTGAATATTGTTTTTCAACAATTTTCGTAAACAAAACGCCATTGAGCCCCATCCACCGTTCGATCGTTATTTTCGTGTACTTTACAGTGGACGAGAACGTAAACAAGTTTATGGAAATATTTAGGAAGGAATTCAGTCTGTGGAAATTAATTAATTAATTCGGCTGCTGAAGGCGTTTGTTTGGTAACAATTTGGAAAACACCGCGTGGCGTTGCAAATCTGTCAGCATACGGCGACAAGTAATAATCCACTCTGTTATTTGAACGATTTAATTTATATGCAAATTTTCCTGTCGTCAGTGTGTCGCCACGCGCTAATTTATAAGCAAAACCGAAAACAAATATATGCCGGCAAACCGCAACACGCCGTCATGTTGAAAATACCTATTGGAATTTAACAACTAACGCCATCTATTGTTATCTAGTTACAAAAGTAAAAGAATAATAGGCAAGCAAGTCTAGTAAAGTAGATTTGTGATATTTGCATGCCTTAGGAAACTATACCACCTATGTTAATCAACTCTGTAAGAAACACGATTAGAGAACAACAACATCCGGAGGACTTTCTTTGACTAGCTTTGCTTTACTCACGTTCTCAGTGAACGTTTTGATGGCATTTAATGTGTGAGGATGGTGAGGAGTGGTCTGATAATGATGGTGTTTCACTAGCTTTGAGCTTGATATTTACAAGTTGCTATCGCGAGACACACTCAAGTCTTTCGGCATGGTCAAACTACGGACTTACCTGTTTCAGTAGCAGTTCGCTGTTGGCACTCAGACATGTGACGAGGTGCTTGGTGAGGCTGAGGAACGACCCCAGCACGTCAATAGTGAGATGTTCACGGGACGAACGTTGCAGCATGAAGCTAATCACCAGGAAACCACGATTTTGAATCATGTGCTGTTGTACCGTCTGCGAAGTCTCCACCAGTTCGCAGATAAAGCCCAACAACTTGGAACTGCACACATAATCATCCGTTAGCAAACAACTAACATACAAGTACTATGTGTATGCAAATGTTATATTTCCGACATGTATCAAATCGATATTAAAATAGATGAAAAGGATGGTTACCATAGTGTAGCATCACGCTTCGAGTCTGTCGTCGTTGCGCACTCATAAGGCGAATCCAATTGCGAGAACAGCGGGAATAGAACCTGAATGCCGCCGATCGAGTTCAACGTGCTGTGGATGGAATGCGTTATCACTGCCTTCACGTCCTGCACGATTGGCGTTGTAGGGAGAAAAAGAAATTGCACAAACAAGCAGAGATATTAGATGCCAGACATATCATACATCAGAGGATAGATTGCATATGTTTTGCAAACGAACTACATTAAAAAAATATTGAGCGATTCAATATCCTCGCCTACAGGGATTGAATTATCATTTTTTGTGCGATATTTTTTCATATTCCGATACGTCTATATACCGGAAATTGAGGAAAATGCATGTTTCAAAATTTGAAACGCGCGTTTGTTTGATCATTTAATGGAATCGAATATGTATCAATCATTTGTTGTTGAATTCTTTCAAGAATTTATTATATGGAGGATAATAAACGACTTTAATAATGATATTGAAATATAATCAATGCTTAAAAGACACTATTCCATATGCCTTCTCAGTCATAATAAATTATTAACAAATATAGTTTTTGGTAGAAACAAAATTGTCAATTATATAGTTATGTCAGAAGTAATACATGATTATTCACGTTCATTAGTAATTTTATCTTAAAATTTTTGAACATCGTAATGTTTATCGACAAATAACGAACATGTTAAAAAGATTCTCGTTCTTCCTTAATTACTAATCTCACATATTTTGATACCTAATATAGATCAATTCCATGACTTCACTTTGTCTTGCTATAAAATCTGCAATTTGGTCCATCTAGACAACAACATGATGTTCCTTTGTCGCAGTACAACTATTGTTTTTGCGGTTTTGTAAGCTCTCCTCGCACTAGGCTTAGCAGATTACGCAAATGCATTTTTAGTTATGACACATTCTTCAGTTTCTGCACTATTTTTGATTACCAACAAACAAGGAAGTGCAGGAGAAGAAAC
>WSZQ02000008.1:3011773-3026211 GCA_019419845.2 Weissflogia rhopalogaster
CATAACACACATTCCATATATTCGTTCCCCATCCACACCTTTCTTCCTTGTTCCTCACTCCCACACCTTGCCCTGGCAAGTAATTAAGTAATTCCTATTATATGTAAGAGTGCGTCAAAATCGTTAGGAGCTGCATTCAATAAAGAACTAATGAAATGTACCAAAGCACGTCGCCATTTATTAATACTTTTGCATTAGGAAGATTTTGGAACAATCATTATCCGAACTGTTCGATAATGTACAGAACGATATTCGAGTGTAAACGGCTATTGGTTCACTTGCCCCTAAACGCCGTACCCAAAACGCCATTTCCTCCCTCGATGTGTACTATTATGTAAACCCATGCTTCTCCTCGTCAAGGTAAAATCTACTTCTAAGTAATTATAACTTACCTTCTGCATTTGTTTTGCAAAATTATCTCTCATAGATTAAGAACTCCAAGGCCAAAAGTATATTTTGCACCATTTATTCGTTGCTATAAACTCACTGCTAACTTCTTATCGGATCTCTTTAACTCTAATTTTAAGCTTGTAATTAAATAAAATTGATTCTGGAATTTACGTTATGCCAACAGAAATTACCTCCGAAAATAGTTAATCGTCAAAAGGTAATTATAATTTCTTGTATTTTATGTTATGAGTGCAAACCGTGACAGACGGAATGCTAGCGAATCTTTTGACTTCGTCTGTAGTCAAGTAGGAAATTTATTGGTCGTGCGACAGGTCTATGCCATGAGACGCAAATTTTCATTTAGTATTTTGTATTCCGGTACAAACATTAGATGCTTTTATGATACATAAATCATATCTTGTTTATGACGGGCTAACGAATCGCCTTAAATAGAAAACAAATGTGCAAAATAAGCCTGCAAAAATTGAAAAAAAAGTACGAACGCACGCAGCAAAATCCACCGAAGTTGTTTTTTATTTAATTGAATTTCATTTTTATCGCGCTCGGCGCCAACTTTTGAAATTTATTCGAGTTTCCGCCCACGCCTGCACGTACGCGATGGTTAAACGCGGACATGTTGTAATTAAGCGATCCCAATCTGCATTACTAATTAATAATTTACGACTCTGTACAAATTATTTCAACAGGTCGAACGTGGCTCTCGATGCGGCGTCGGACGTTAATCGTGATAAAAAAATTATCGTGATGCGTTTTCTTTTTTCATTGTTTGCAGTTAAGTGAAATAGGAATTCACACAAGACGCAGACAAAGTGACTCGAAATTTTAAGGTGATATTAATTGGCTCGTAGGTATTGTAGATAGAGTTATGCGTTTTGTTAGATTTCGAGGTCGTTGGCATGTAAGTACGTTGGCGCAATGCCTATTGTAAATTGCGCGAGATGAAGTATTGTTACGTTGGTTATTGTAATGTTGTGGGTGCTGTTACATTCGGGCCCCCGAGCGCACAAATCAATGAGCGGATGGCGGAGATAAGCAATAAAAATCGAATGTGCTCATAAATCTTCGCGCCTCGTGTATGTGTTGGTTGCGCCTCGCGTTGTCTTGTTTTTACAACAACTTCATTAACGCCGCTTATTTAAATAATAAATTTTATGCTATGGACACTTATTTACACCCTTTCACCCGAGGGGATTTTCGCCTTTTTGTGTTTGTTGCGACTATTCATCATTCGAAAATATAATTATTTTACAACATAAATCTAGAAGTTACTTCTATATTAAGATATTTAAAAATACCGGTATAATTTTTGGGAGTATATCCAAAGTCCATTCGGAGAAGTGCTTAAACCGGGGTGTATAAAGTCTATTTTTATTGACAGATAAATGATCACTTCCGTATAAAAGTATCGTGGATCTTTGATCCTTTCGCGGATTTGCATATTGTACTATTTTCGAAATTGTACCATAACCGTACCATAAATCGTAACCTCGGTTTTCGATTTTAAAAACCGAAGACCGAATTTTAAAAAAGTTCTGCTCTTCAGATACCTAAATTAAAAATTAGGAGCATAGAGAGTTGGTTACCACACATGATCTTAAAAACATGGAGTATTTAAAATATAATACGATGTACTGCAAACGGATATATGTGTAAAACAGTAGTCAGCATTAAATTTATGTTTAACAAAAATAGAACCTCTTAAAGTTGGGTTTATCGCCTTTTTTCATGAAACTTTAAAATTTCGCATGGCGAAACTTATAAAATATAAATATTAGGAACATGCAGTCCTTTACGTCGTCTGTAATTTATCTGCATAGCTGGAAAGTCTCGCTTAAAAAAGTTCCTTATAAAACAATCCAACGCCAAATTAATACTAAATTCTTTATACTTTATTATATTCAACTTTATTGCTTTATGCTTCAGCATAAAGTTTACTGCAACATAAAAGTTCTCTATGAAAATACGCAAAAATGTAATTCAACTTGTACGTCTACCTTGTAGTTTTATTCATAAAACTTTCCAAATAATCAGTATATGTTTGAATGCTTTCAGGCATTATGTCAATCGGGATAATGCACATTTTATTATGCTTATCATAATCCAAACTGGTGCATGAATGCACTTATTAAAGTGGTTCCAAAACGCTGCGCAGCATTGTGCGGCAATTTGATAACGCTATCAGCACGAATTAATAACGCCGCAATAAATTCCTATCGGCTACTTTTTAATAACTAATTTCGTCCGAAGTTTACCCGCAAGTTTATTGCAAAAGTGAACGTCTAGTCTACGTCTGGCGTTAGCTTAATGGTCTAACTTTTGCCGCTAAAACTATTCGGTGTGCTCCCAAGTTTTCGATAGCTGCAATTTCCACACCAAACATTGCGGCCCACCTCGGCGAAAGAAGGTCGTGTAATGTTTGAGATTTTTCATAAAAGGCGCCGACGACGACGTCGGACGCAATTGCGCATTATATGATTTCCCAAGAGTAGAAATGTCCATTTCGGCGCGCACAATTTTTGGGCGTTGCCTAGCTGCAAGCAGCGTTTGGAATATTATGGAATCGCTTTTTAAGCAGATTTGTGCAATTGGGAAATTCAGGAAATTTCGAGGCAATTGACAAAAATAAGCATAACGATTATCGGTATGATCTACGTAGATACAAACGTGCGTAAAGCAACGCAATAAAAATGTGACTTTAATAGTCTATTCAACCGAAATAAATCTTGTGTTTAAAGGACTAGTAACGTGTGCTGCTCAGACAGGAGGCGGAGGGATGGCCTATTCTAATCCCCGAAATAACAACCGGTTGCAGTTACGCGTCGAAACTTCCTGCGCAGACGGCAGGAAAGTGTGTGTGCCCCGACGAAATTTATAGAGACACCGGCAATGCGCTGTTGATTTTTTTATTCCTCACGGCTTAATTACCGAGAATCTCATTACCATGTCGTTATGATTTACGATGTCATTCCAAGAGGGCGGGTGCACCGCGGCTGCGTTTAAAGACATAAAACACAGGGAAAAAATAAAATTGTGATGAAAAAACGAAGAGTTATGTATTTCCACGGCGAGTGTAACCTTTCAACATATCATCCAACTCGATAAATTTTCAGCATGTCATATTGTCGATATTCTCGTTCGTTTGAGCGTTTTAATAGCCGATTTTCACCTCACATCCCTCGAGTTTGAAGTCTGCAGCTTAATTCAATATATCACACGTGAAATATTCGAGGGGATATAAATTTCGCTCTGAAATATTGTTTAGTTTGTTGATATTTTCAATTTTACGTTCAAAATTTGCAAAAAAGGAAGAAATAATTTTTAAAAAATGAAACCCGACAGATTATGACGCTTATAAATCCTTACTCTTTGGTTTTTAAATTTACTTCCGAGGGAAGGTACATTCTTTGGCATGCAAATGAGCCCCACGGAGCGAAATCACGAATAATGTGGTCTCGCCGGCGCCGCGCCGCGTTCAAAAACATTCACGCAAAAAAGGGAAATTAATTACTCTGCGCGTTGTCCTGCCTGAGCAAAATAAACCGCGGATAGCAATTTATACTTTCACCCCTCATGCTCAATTTATATTTATAGCGTGGATATAAAGATATATAAAGAGTTAAGTGGAGATTTTAATCCGCTAATGCGAGCGATATTTTTTCACGTTTCATGGCGGCCAGCATGGTAGAGGGATGAGTACGGGCGTGTTCGCACTCAAAGAGAATAATTTTCATGTGCATGAGAGGCTTTGGCTCTTGCGACACGCCTTGGCTCGCTTCCAGCGTCCGGGGAAAGCTCCTCCAGCGTCTCGTTGAAGCTCCTTTTTCCAAATGTTACTCCACGAGCTTTGCAGTTTGGGTAGGAAGACTCAGGTTTAAGGCTATATACTGACGTGCGTATAACCTCCAATCTGTGTCGGTAAAAGTGGCAACACTGGCCACATTGGTTGATGCAAGCGTCCCTTTTTTTTCGAAATAAACGTGTCGTCGTTTGCCAGACGGTACCTATACATCTTCGCTCGGCTTTGATCCAATGCGAAGTAGTGGAATGCAGATGCTTTGCGTTCGCATCTCTCTGCACGCCAAGTAATTTACTTCGGAGTAGGTGTTAATCACTGATTCGTACATACCTTGAGTGTGCGAACACTTCACAAATTCGCGCAAATTCACTGGCGGCGTTGGTTCTCAATTGAAACGTGCCAGACGTAAAGAGAAGAAAAACTAAGCGTTTGTCGGGCGGTTTTCCCACCCTGACAGCGCGCACCTTGCTATTCGCCTTTCATTTATTAATTAAAAAAGCGTCGCCCCCCCACCCTGCTGCCATGTACCGCCGCTCCGTCGAAAAGATGATTAGAAAAACGAACAATCTTCGACGGGCACCGTGCGCCATCCTTTGAGTTATTAACAGCACTCGCTAATTAATTAATTCCACGTCCTTTTGATTAATTTAGTTCTTCATGCTGTGCGAAAGCGCTTCGTTTAGTTTTGACATGTAGCCAAATATCCCAATGCAGCGCAATTACAAAACACGAGCGGATAGTGTTTGCAAACACTTGTGTTTGACGTGAATGATGGCCGAGGTTAGGCGGCAAATGGGCCGCGAAACGAAGAAAGTGACATTCCACAATGCACTGTCGTGCGGCGTTCGGAGGAAAAAATAACCAGACGACACACATTTGTCATTGCGAACGACTCCACAAGCTTGTCGCGAGTCTTAACTGACATAATCACGTATATACAGGGCTTTTTTCGGCTCCAGCGAATTATACGCCGATTAGGCACATAGAGAGGTAAAAAATGCCCTGTATAAAACAAGGAGGCGGTTGATGGAAAATACACGCATCGTTTGCGAGTGTCGCGGTGTGCTTGCGGCCGGTGATAAATTTCAATTAAATAATTTATGAAATCCTCGCGTGCTAGCGCCCGCGGACGCACGTGGAACAATTAAAAGCTTAGCTGCTGCGGCGTAAATATAGAAAAGTGGACAGGTGTGTCGCAAATAGAGAGATATACGTGTCACGCTTCATCTTCCCGCATGCAAGCGCGAGGCTTGGGCGTTGATGATGTACGCGACGATTTTGAAAATGATCTCCAACCTGCCGAGTGCTACCAGCATCCTCCCGGCCCATCCAGCACCCAACTCTTTGTGCGAAAGAGTTCGTCGTGGTGATATATACGCGCCTGGTCTAAATTAAAGCCGGGTAAAACCTCTGGTGTGGGGTGTTTTTTTTATCTCTGTGTGCTGCTAGAAAGCACTAGTCGCTTGTAATTAAAATGTCTAGGCAGGTAGTATGACGAAGGAAAATGGAAATTGTGCACATATGAGGATGCTATGTACCTCCGGAGAAATATGTGCAACCTTTCATATGTTATTTTAGCCGGACCTGTGTTCTTGCTAATATCTTTTCATTATGTTTCATTTATTATATGTTTAGGCTTATAGGAAGTTAGCAGCACGCCAGATTTTTGTTCAATCAAAATCCTAGGTAGTTCTTATGTTTGCCTGTTTCTTGTGAAATTCATGAAATTCAAGTTAAAATTATAAGACCTTTATGTCTTGTTACAGATGATGAATAAAAACACATTGTGTTTTAATGTAAAATATACAACTATCATGGAAAAGGGTGATTTTTGGAATTCTTTCAAGGGAAAATGTTTGAAAAAAAGCAAAAATATCTCAGTTTTCCAAGTTTTAGTTTTAAAGTTTTCGTTTTTATTAAGTTTTCCCATAATCCTAATATAATATATTTTGCTCCAATCGATTCAGCGGGAAATTTGATACAAACAGCTGTAACACTTTTTGGTTTAGTTACTTATAATTGATATTATAACTGATAAAATTGAATGAATAATTATAGAAGAATAATTATAAATAATTATATACGTGAAAAATTGCTGCTAACTTCCTATCGATTTCATTCATATGAGCAATGATTCATCGTATTTGGGAAAACGACAACCTCGCCGTCAGGATGTCATCGAAGTTCGGCAGAAAAACTTTGGGCAAGTTAATTTAATTTACATTTGTGCCATTATCAGTTAAACTTTCGTTCAAACTTTATTTCGTTACGCCGGTGCGCCGAAGGTGTGAAGTTCGGTAATTGAAATTCAAATTCGAATGTAATATTAATTCGTTTAATGTACCGGAAGTTAAACAGTTTCTTCGTGCGAAAGTTACGTCGACTTTCGCGCAAATTTCGCTGCCATCGCCGCCGCCACGAGATCCAGGCAACACGAGCGCGCGCGCATCTTGCGTAATGTGCACTAGCAATAAATCATTCAGCAAGAGGAAGATATCGCTATGTAAATAACGCCGTGCCGTATTGACAATGCACGAAGTGAATGGAAAACGTTTGAAACTCGCCAACGACGATAATGTATACGACGCGCAAGCAAAAAGAAGCTTGTCATCGATTATCAGATTCATTTTTTTTCCGATGAAATATTCACGACCGCGCGAGATGATAATTGATATTTCTTTGTGGCTGTTGTTCAGATGTTTATCAGATGTGCAAGATATGAATCTCCCGCGTCGTAGCATTAATCATTTGATGAACATTTTCGAGGGGGGTTGAGATAGGTTAGGATTGATATTGACAGGTTTATTTGTGTGCATTGGGTTGTCTATGTTGAAAATTGATGTTTTTCAGCGGTTTATCAGTTGGAGGTCATACACACGAATAATTCTTATAATTTCTCCGAAATAAAAGTCTGTTTGAATCTATTTTCGATGATGATTTGTGAGCAACCGAACTTAATCATGTCACATCCTTCTTGTAAGACACTTCTAGTTGGCCCCCTTTTTAAAAATATTTTCTTCGGGCTCCTTAGTTTTCAAGATAATATGTCACCATAATACACGTATTCAGTAATTTTCTAATGTATTGCCCTTCAATTACTTATCGGGAGGTTTTAGGAATAAAATAAGACAGCGCGAACATTTTTAGGTGTGAGCACTTTTTCCTTTTAAGCATGAGGGAGTTATCACATTTTTTAGGTATGAATCATGCAGATCGAGCGTTTCATTGTGCTTCTGATTCCTTCGACGTATGTGTGGCCCTTCAATTTTTGTTTTAACTATAGAGGGACTTATCGCACTTCTGTTTACAAAAAATATTTAAATTCTCGCGCCTCCCCTGAGATCCCTAGAGATCTGTCTAAGGAGGCGCATCTCCTAATTGGGAAACCTCTGTTCAAGAGGCTGCAATGCATGTGGATGTGAATGTGGATTAAATCTGCAGTATCCTGTGATTAGCCCTGTCAACTTCCCCGACTTTTTCCTGCTTATTTATAATTTAGGTCTCCCAGCCGATAGGTTATTATAGATTATTATAGATAGGTTATGATAGGTTATAGTGGGCCAGTGGGGAAGAAAATTCTTGTTCTGTTGTTACGTTGTCAACGTGGTCAACGATTGTTGAAATTGCTGCTTTTGGAGACTTTTGAGCTTCGCGATCTGCGATGTATTACATTAATATCAATGGAAACCCCACATCAAACGTGCGTCAGCAATAGTCAACTGTTACAGAAAATCGAATTCACAAATCAGTGCTGCGTGCGCATTGGCCAAGTCTAGGAAAAATAAACACAGAGTTTGGGCACTTGACTGCACCTTGACTGCTGATAAAAAAATATTGTTGATATTAACTTACACGCAAATTGTTCTCCTGAAAAATAATTGTATCGCCTTGATTTTTTTTATATGATTGAAACTATTGTTAAAACTATAAAACTTTCAGTAATGATCCTGCCGCAGAAGCTTCAACGAAAAATGTCTACATGGATTCAATTTTATCAAGTGTATTTGTTTACATATCTAAATGGACAATGAAATCGCACAATAAACACGCGCCAGCACTTGGCGATTTGTTGCGCGCTTCCAGTGGGATCTGGCCGTAACCTTGAATATTTTCCGGTATTACAAAGAAAGGTGTTTCTAAGCTTGTCTTAATTTGAATACAATTAAGGTTGGAATAGTTTGGAATCAACATTGACAAGTTATATTTTTGTATACCTGGTTGAGACTACATCGAAAGTATAGCTTCTGAAGCTTAACCTTGAAGATGTTTTTCGATGTTACAAAGAATAGAGAGACCCTTCTTCGGTAGTATATCTGCTGGTGGCCATAAACATGAGCAACCCTTGTAATTTCACCGAAATGAAAGCGCATGTTTACTGTTTGTCGATCTGTCGCGGGGCCTGCCTTCATTTGCACACAATGCCCGCGTTCAGCATGCGCGCGCACTCCTCTAATTAGAGGTTAGGTTGGATTGCAGTTACCTACCTACCTACTCAGTATACATAATGATGGGTAACTACCGGCGTGCGCTTGTTTTGGTAACGTTACCATAATCACACGGCGGCCAATCCAATTGTGCGCGCCTGTGTTACACACTCGATTTAAAATGGCTAGGTCCAAAATATTACTTTATAATTTCTTTCCAAACGCAGACTGCTTGCATCCAACGCAAAAGTAGTCGAAGTGTGCTTAAGCGTTGAGGATTTATTGTCGCTGCAGTTAAATTCGGCAAATCGTAAACCATAGCTCATTGCCGCCATCGCCATTCACTTCCGAACAATAAATATAGAAAGAGGGAGCGTTTTCATTCGTAATAATGCTATTAAAAGATTAAATGTTGGGAAGACGCTCCCCGTCCGCCATTCATTACGACTTTTTATATTCTTCGTTACGCGAGGATGCCTGATTCAGGACGCAGGGAAGCGCGAAGGATTATTTTAGCTCCAATCTATGATTTCGTCCTTTTTGAGTCATTTTTCTTTCCCCACAGTTTCGAGACGGTGAGAAAAGATGCCTGAAAACACTTAATTTACACCAGTCAGCCGCACAGATATTCCAATTGTCTTAATCCGTGAATTAATGAATTCGCTTCTAATCAGATGTGTGTGTTTGACTGTAAACCCATCACTCATATGCACATATGACAGGAGTGCATATGACACACCCGAGTCGATGTGACAGGATAGAGTTCGTGGAGCGAACAACGACGGCGATAGCTGCAGAACGTGGAAAGATCAACACATTAGGAGCAATGAGCTGCGCATGTTTACATTATTAGATTTGATGTTCGCTGTCACGTTGGCGTCTAATGATGTGACACTTCTTATCACTTGACGTTTGCTTGTTTAGGCATTCTCTTAATCATCCAGGCTTCCAAGTAAAACTGATCGAGACGGAATGTTCGTTAAACTTTACGCGATAAAAACGACGTCTTCAATGTCTTCACAATATTGTTGGCTTGACAAAGTATTCTAATGGTTGCGATTAAGACATTGCTGAAATTAACAACAGGGAACATCTTGCGGCGTGCGGGCAATTAAAAAAGATGACTTCATTATATTCCTACGAGCGTGCTCTGTAGCAAGTTCCAAGAGATACGCCTGTGTCGCAGAATGCAAACGCCGGGAATGTCGAACGACTCATTGTCAGAGACGGATATTTTTTCTTCTTCTCAATTCGCTCTACAAGCGCACGACTTTTTCCATTCGCCGACGCGCTCCCCGCAGTCCTTCCACGCAGGGCCATTTCGATTTAATTATGTGCAATGCCCGGAATTCCGCGTGTCGTTCACGAATTCTGCGAAACGTATGCTTTTATCTGCGTGCTTATCGACGCCCGCGGTTTTCAAATTATTTACCTTGGCTTCTAACGCCGTAATCGTCATACTAGATACGTTATCTCACACTTGATTTATGCTGATAACTAATAACGCCTGGAATTTCAGCATAACAATGTTGCACGCATAGTTTGAGTGTATCCAAGCATTTTGACGGCAAATTATTATACCTACAACAATATGATACACTGTTGCAGAATTTATCAGCTAATATTTTGTCAAGTAAGTTAAATAAAACAAAAAATATATTATATTAAAACCATTGTAACTACGTTCTAAAATTATCTTTCATTTGTTTAAATTTGGTTGTATGTTAAAGGTATTAAGCAATAAGCATTTCAAACGTTGATAAAATATCAATTTTTATGGATTTCGATATCAACATTTATATTTTGATTTGACACAGTTTTTAATTAGCGAATGTGTGCAGTAATAATTACACAGACTGGTTTGAAATATATCCGAAGTTTATGAACCTTTTTTAAAGGAATTTATTTTTGAAAAAATTAAAAATCCTAATATCGATATTTGTTCTATGAATGTTTTCACACAGTTTTAAATATAAAGTGGATTTTTCGCAAAAAAAACTTTAGAGTACGAAAAATATGTAAATATATATTTTGGCAAAAAAAGCAATTGACGCCATATACCAAAGAATTTATTTATCTATAAAGTGAGCCGTTATTCAACTAATGCAGAACAGCAGAATTATCACAATCGTGAAAAATCTAAAAATGATTTTATGAGAAAAACGCGTTTAATCTAAATAAGGTTGAACGTGTATTGAAAGGACAACAGACTGTTAAGTCTTCCCAGACAGAGAAAAGCACTATCCAAAATTCTGAAAAGAAAACTACTATCTGTAGTGTAGAAAGGTTCATGATACAGTCAGTTACAGCTTGTTTGAAGTACATACTGTCCTGTATATACTGTACATAAAGTACTGTTTGAAGCGGAAGAAGTGCTGATCAATTTGTTACGGTTAAATACCATACAAGGGGGTGAGGGAAATATACACTTCTGACCAAAATGCTGTGTTCCGAAATCTGAAATGAGGGAGATCTACAGAGTGGAAAGATGGTAAAGGTTATAAGGTTGTACGTTACGGGAGTTTTCATTGTGTTCATATAAGTGATATTTTGAGGAATTATTAAGACTATTAAAACGATTTTTTGAACCTGTAAATGAGGTTTCCCCTTTTATAATTATTTAAATCAGAATATCGATATTTCTTATATTTTGTGCAAGTTTTTTTTTGAATGTCCTAACTTCACATATTCAATTTCCGGAGTAATAGATATTATAACGAAATGGAGACTTTATCAGCTGACAAACAAACACTGGTATTATATGAAGTAAGTGAAACTAAATGAGAAAAGCTAAGTAAAAAAAATCCAAAACAGCAGAAACTTTGTGTTTATTCTTCCTACACATGCATCTGTCAATTCGAATGCACGTCGCTATATTGAAATATTCGCATCTGCAAACTTTCCGCCGCCAATGTCGTGCCGCCGGACAATCTTATGAAACTTGTGACATCTTTATAATGTAACATGTGATATTCCACAGACGTCGGTATGGGGGCAAACACACATCATGTTTATGCTCGCGTCCCAACCATGCAAAAAGCAACGCCTGGAAGATTGCAAGAAGTCGGCTTTTTCATGTCTCACGCGCACTTCGTGTATTTGCGTATAATACATCTATTTACATCGAATTCATGGGTTGCATTCACAGCATTCTGCGAAGGATGTCTTCACACATACACGAGAAAACAGTGTTAAAGTTAGACCGTGACGTGTAAACAACGTGTTCCTGTTTGCCGCCGGTGAATCTGTCGATATGTATTTGTTCTTCAATTTTCTGGCGGTTGTGAAGATGCGCTACACAAGCGGGTGCTGTGTTGTTTATTTCACTTTGTGGTATTTATAACCATCAAACAGCGTCCGAAGCCATTAGTGCGAGTGTTGATAATTGTAGCCCTTGTATGTGCACATACGCGAATGACTTTCGGGTGCATCACGTGGCTGCGGCTGCTGAACGGTAGCTCGTTATCCGGCACGTATTGTTTCGTCTCACACCGTTTCACAATAAACGCAGCTATTTTAAATATGATATCCAAGCGTGGTTATGTCGTCGGTGCGTTTCTCACTGCCTCTACGAGGCAGCCATTGTTTTCGCAGCGGCCATTAATCTCCATTGTGCGTTCAAGATAGTTATCGACTGTTTCGGTTTAACAAAAGACAACGTGAATATTTATATAATTAAAAAGTTTCGAGATAGTTGAGTTGCTATAGGAATCTGCTTGTCTACAACAATGTTAAACCTTTTATTATACTTGTTTTCAGTACTTTATTAAGTTTTAAATACACACGTTCATCCCCTATTTTTACAATCTTCCCGGTCTTCGTAAATGAAGAACATTTTCAGAGACGCATGCTTGCTCGACTTATGTAATGGTAATTGACCAGTAGTGTGCGGACCGGCCTAACACAGAAACGGATATTTCAATATATGACTATAACGGAATATTTTATATGGGTAAACCATCGGTGTCGCAAAAGGAGCCCGAGCCTCCTTCCTGGAATCTTGTTTTTTGTCCATTTCACCTCAACGCGTACGCGCTGCTGTATCGTATTAACTTGTAATAAACTTTCATATACGCAAACCGGTCAATAAGGACAAAAAATAGTTGGTCCCGTGAGTTTCCGTATATGACAGGTTACCAACTATTTATTCATGATTTTCAATTAATACTACAATTGCGTTCAATTGTAATCAGACCGGGTACGATTCTGGATGGGGACGTATAGCAAGTTAAATTCTGCTTCTCCTGTGCGTGTATAACTCAATTGAAACGTTTTGTGTCATTTCCCTGACATACTGAGAAGAAATAGTATGTACCACACTCTTTTAGGATTTTTCCAACCTAGAAGTTTGCAGCATTTTTGTATTACTTGGTTCTAGAGACCTGTCAACAGGATATGGCAGTGCGGCTTTTCACACTGCCGGCTTTGAGCTTTTAAGTCCAGCCATGGATATGAGCTTGAATGATGCCTTCATAACCAGTTATACAAACTGCGATAACAGTGAGACTCAGAACAATTTTTTGCTTCCAAAAATTACCAAACAAGGTTTAGGTCTAGGTGTATGTCATATTTTGAGATTCACTGTTATAGAGTTCAAAAATTTCAGAAACCATTAAATGTTCTTCGTACTTGGTATTCAAAATAGATATTACATGGACGAAAGTTACTAAAATTTGGCTAAAATGAACACTAGTGAGGCTCGCCGCTTAAAACGCATTCTGAAGGGCCAACTATTTAACAGAGTTCTGTAGAAAGCAAACTTGTCCCAGGAGAATGCTATATTTGGAGTTTCAATTTAATAATTACTCGTCAGTTCAGAATCCAAGAAATATCTTCGAAAATTCCCAATGAAACTAGAAGTTCTAAATTCGGAAGTTGCACTAAACCACTATTTATGTAGAGAGGTTTCAAGGAACACTTCTTGAAATTAAAAAATGCCAATTTCCTTAGTTTAATATACATTAGTATTATATATTAGTTTTAATATTGGCTTTGCTAACTTCACAATTTCAGTACCGATTAAATATCGTAATTTGAATTAAAAATAGATATTCCAAGACGAAAGTAATAGAATAAGAATCTTAAAGTTTAAGTGTTACAAAATTATTCTGAGGCTTGGACAATTTAGTAAAATGGATAACAAAGTTTGCCCAGACGAAACCCACATTTTCAAAGTCACTCCTCAACAGACTAGTTAGCAAATGCTATATTTTAATGTCAAGGTAAGTTTTCATGAAATTAAAATTGTCCGTTTTTTTGGTAACATTCACGGTGCTATCTTCTCGTTAAATTCAAAATTCTTTAAATATTCTGTGTAATTTCCATTAAAAATAGAAATTTCAAAGCCGAGAGTCGCTGAATGTTGAAGTGTAATTTTTATAAAATTACAGTAATCATAGGAAATGGTTTTTAATTGGTTTAATTTCGCCAATTGGAGGAATTACCGCCGTCAATTCAATTCAATTAACGGAAACTAGGGCAAATTGTGCGCTGATCGAAACTATTCGCGAACATTGCGTTTCTGAGAGGCCAGCTAATTACTTTGCGTTCTTGATCTGCAATTCGAATCGAAGAACAAGTCTGGATTCTCGTAAGTTAATGAAAGCCGCTCATTTCACGGTAAACAAGAGGCAAATGATACACATTTGAAGTGACGTGCTGTATTCATGTTTGTCAGAGTCATGTTCATGTTCAGGTAGCTTAATGAAATCAAATCTTGATTTAATCTCACCGAGAACAACCTTCGGCGTTGTTTGACGAATTGGCGTTAATTTTGTCGGACAATTTCAGCGGTTCCGACTTTCACG
>WSZQ02000008.1:3026311-3038625 GCA_019419845.2 Weissflogia rhopalogaster
CCGAGAACAACCTTCGGCGTTGTTTGACGAATTGGCGTTAATTTTGTCGGACAATTTCAGCGGTTCCGACTTTCACGGTGTCAGTCCGATGGCGGCGCATTTGCGACGCGATATGAAAACTGACGGAAAAAATCTTTGCGATGGTATATAATATAAAGCAGACGCTACGCGAATACGGTCGCGACGAGATGTATAATATTTCAATAGCGACTGAGATTCGAGCAGATTCAACCGAACAACAAATTGCTCGGTTTTATGAATCGTAATAATCGATGTTTTCACATAATTCCAGAGCGCTCCGACATTCATCCTCCACGCGGATTTCGAGCGTACGCAAACGCGCGCTCACGATTATTCTTCGGTTCGCATACGCAACATAAAGAAAATTGCCGCCGAGAATTATTTATTGGAGAGAGGCTGCTACATAACGCCCCCGCCGCCGCCGCCGTCGAGTTTCCTTGCACTGCGTCGATATTGAATAAACATTAGTCTCCTTTTGTGCTATTTGGTAGCGAAGGTTTGTTTGGCGAAGCTTTGTTCGTGATTTAGCGATTTTGTTTGACTTGATGCTCTATTGCATTTTTATATTGACGTCGATATTGGTTTGTCGAGTTGTCAGTTACGAATTTTCTAGGATAAAATCAAATCCTACGTTAATTGGCAATATATTGTTCAATATACTTATATATTTATAGAATTTTTAAATTTACATTACTTACAATACTTTATTTACTTATGTTGAATCTATTTTGGTCCTTCTTCGCAAGAATTATTACAGTTCCGTGCACTGATGAGACAGGGTTAAAATGATATAATCTGAAGGAAAGTATCCTAAGGTGTATGGTATTAAATTTATTACATACTCTCTGGAATTGGTCCTTTGAGGACCATTTTAACTGATTTTCCAAGAATTAATACAAAAATCCAACAATATACATATGATACAGGTCTAAAACTGATATCAAAAAGAGAATATCCTCCGGAGTAGATTTATACCAAATTATGTACTCTCCGAAAGTGACCATTTGAGTACTATTTTCATCGATTTTCTTCGAAGAATTAATATAAAATTCAATAATGAATTGCCAAAATGATATCGTGCACCTATGAGATTGGATTAAAAATGATATAATCAGAAATAGGATATCCTGGTCGTTTACCGTTACGTTTGGTATATTTTCATTCGATACTTTCGTACTTTTACTCTTACGTACTTTTATATTGCTATTCTTTCGATATCAGAAATCGGTATTTTCAGAAATTTCGACACCCCTATATTTGTCATCGAATATTTGCCTAAAATTAACGTGGAATTTCTTTAGGTACGTTTAGATTAATTATACAAAACAAACTAGCATGCCATACATTTTTGGGAGTACTGTTTAACATCATAACAATAACGTTATCACCGAATCATTCCGCATTCTTGATTCACAGCATGACTATGTGAATACTAAACAAGCGCGCTAATTACCCACTTAGAAGTTATGTAAACACAAATGTGAACAACACGCTCCCGGAATGTAGAACGTAGGTAGGCGCATACATATTAATGAATTGTGATTGATTACAGTATATAAATAACTTCAAATCAAGACATTTGGTTGTAAATTGTGTTGTAAACAAGAATGTTAAAATTGGGATAGGTTGGAAAATTCCGATGAAAGTCAATAACTTTTTTTTTCTGTATATTAGCGAATTATTATAAAATATATCGAAAGCACAAACTTACAAACAAGAAATATCGATAATATTGGATATTCAGAGTATATATCGATATATTTGTAACTCTCATATCAATAATAGCTAAAGTTATAGTCAAGAATAAGTTTTCAGAGCGAGAACGTAAAAAACACGACGGGTTTGTTTTTGACCACAAGTCTGAAGTAAAGTTATAGTATATAACGATACAAAGGTGGAAATTGCGATTTTGGGCACGGTAGAGGCAGGAGCGTAGTGAAGACCACTGACAGCAAGTACATTAATAGCCGTTTACCCATGTTCGCTATCGTTCTGTACTTTTTCGTATGTTTTAGAAAATGTTTATTGCAAAGTATTCTTTCTGTATAAATCTTAATAAAAGGAGGCGGTGACGACTAAAACAATAGTATGTACGTTAATTTTGGAGCACGCTTACATCAACACGCTTGTTTCCACCTTTGTTGATTTTAAAACTGAAACAATAAACTTATATTTTAGACATCATCTGTTTTCAGATAAATTGGCACTCTTGCTTATCAAACATTTTTTATCATCAAACAATATCATAAAATTTGGACAGTCCTTCAATGCTTGAAACTCGTGATAGGAGAACACATATTAATGGTAGAGAAAGGGTGCTTTGATATTCATAAACAACTTCATCGAATGTTCCACCTCGAAATGTATGAAGTCATAGCACATGCTGATACCAAAGGAAAACGATTTCGAATTGTGCTAATTGTTTTATTATTATTCTTGATAATGGTGGATGTTCTACCACGACGATAGGAGTTGTTCAACAATGATTATTTAAAAAATAACCTATATCTCAAGTTGAAACCAAACACACGTTACAAAAATTGGAAACTAAAATTCGAATTGTTTGTCTCTGCCTAAATTCGGCTCGCATTCACTAGTTTACAATACAAGTGAGGTAGGCTTATAGAAGTTCTAGTTGAAAAATCGTTGATATCTCTGGAATTCTTGAAGTAAATCGTGAATAAATAGCTGAAAATAGTTTTGAAGTCGTACGCTCTTTTGGGAAAATAAAACCGAATTGTGGCGAGTGAGTTATGAGCTAAGACAGTGCGCTAAATGCCTGCGGCTTGACAGTGGTAATTTAGATGAATGAAACTGTTGTCAAAACTCATTCACAACCCTTCTCGTGCACAATTCAAGAAGATGAAACATTAAAATTACATTTGCGGTCGTTATCCGGCAGGCAGGGCAACGCATGTGTGTTTTATACCACGGCCATAAAGCCGCCCACCCGCTTCCAGAGCCGCCGCCACGAACTTACTTGCCGCACAGTTTACAATCGCGTTTTACTTCACTTCTCGTAAATAAAACGATTCCCGATATTGGTCGTTGGTGCCCGCACCTCGATTGGTACGCTCCAGCAGCAGCCCGACGAAAGCCATAAAAGTCCCGTTTCGCTAAAATTAATCGCCAAATTTACAATTTTAATTGAGCCGAAGGGCAACGGGCCTAATCGCCGACGTTCTGGCACCCAACTCCGAAAACCGTGCGCATTTTATTTGATTAGGCACTTGCGTATGCGAACCTCGTACTTTTCGCCGCGAATAATTCATTAATGTTTGTGTACGGTTTTTCCTGGTCGGTCGCGACTCTACCATTGCCGCCCCCAATGTGCTAATACATTATTCGCACTGTTGACAGAGTCTCCAGTGTTAAAAAGCAAGCCACGGTGGTTCTCTACACGTCGGCGTCGTTTTTCACAAGCTCTCCAAATCGTTAGAATCAGAAATTGTACCCTCCATAAGGGTACAATTCTTGCCGCCCCTTTGCTTCGACTGCTTTCCTTGGGGCGTCGCGTTGGAGGTAGAAAAAACTTTTTAGATATTCACATCAAGACGGATTTTTCCTCTCTTAATTACAACAAACACTCGAAACTTTCCCCAGTTGCCTCAGCTTTCCCCTACCCGGGACATTTTTCCTTCAGTCTTTCTCAAGTCTCCACTCGAATTTGTTTCTTTTTGTGTGCTTTTATTTTTATTCTACCGCCAATGCCCGTCGTTGTAGGTACCACCACTTTTCTTATTGTTAGTCTCGGCCAACTGTAATTGCAATTTTCCACGCAGAATCTCATAAACGTATAAATTTAATTATGATACCTTTTGTCATTATAAACCGAAAGGAATTTCATTTGCTCTAATTGGGATTTTAAGCGGCACGAAAGTGGAAATAAGCAAACAAAAGCGGAAGACAAGCACAGGAACACCGAAGCTGGCTCAAAAAAGAAGTAAGAAGATGGTCGATAGGGGTGCGGATAAACAAAAAGGATTTCATTTCAACTTGAATTCTAATAATTCCACTGGTTTGTATACAGATAGCATTAACACTTCTGCTTGTTTATTGCTCATCGTAATTAATTAGGATATTTAGAATTCACTCGCAACATTTTACGTTTGAAATACGCATTACCATCGCTGAGGAGGCGAAGTATATACATTTCACCCTCGTGGAAAATTTAATGAAAATTCCCTAAACGGTGGTAACTTTTGTCGGGTGGTTCTTGCAAAGATGCTATAGAAAAGCATAAAAATGCGTACTTTACAGTTTCCTTCAGAAGTCGCTATGGCTTTGCGGGCAGGCATCGATTAAATGTGTGTGGGTTCCCTGTACATTCCGGTACCATAGTCCTGGATAATTCCCTATTTTATTATTCGTCGTACGTTTATCATCAATTATGTATACGCGCGCGATGCTCGAACGCTCACGCAACGCAAACTTTTATTAAAAGCGCCCACACACTGCGCCCCCCCCGCGCGCAAAAATCACGTCGAGCGCTTATTAAATCTTGACTTTTTCAAGCCGCTCCCCAGCATTTTCGCGCATCGCCGCCGTCCTTTTTATTCGTGCCCCCGAAAAAAGGTCAAATTAATCGCTCGAAGCGACACGAGTTGTCGACAATGTGGGAGGCAGCGTATTTCGGCGCGGAGGCGGTGGTAAAATCGGCGGTGGGCCAGCGCAGGTTTATACGATTCCCCCGATTGCCCCAATGCTTAACGGGTTATTACTTTATGGAAATTGTGGTCGGCCTAGGGAGGGCTATAACATAATTAACTGCCGATTACAGATTTATTCATTGTTTTAACCTCGAAAAAGAGACGAAAAAATTATTTCAAAAATAAACAAAACTCACAACGTTACATGCTACATATTTTTCCATTTCATGACCATTCATTTTTGGACAGTTAAAGTTAGTTAACTACATGCAAACGTTTTGCATGAATTTCGGGGATTTGTTTGACGTGTTTCCACTGTGCGTGTGATGGGATAGGTGAATAGATTTGGATGGAGCAAGTGCGTGAGAGTTCATCCCTTTGATTCATCAACAGCCATTGTTGTATAAATTGAATACAAACTAGAAATTCGACAGACGTTGCTAGACATGCCGCCTCGCTCTGTCTATCTGGCTGTGCAGTGGATGCGTGTGTTAGTTAGTGGGTTTTCGCTCACTCGGATTTCCACCAGCTCGTGCCGGACCATTTCGGGCGCAACAAGAGATCGTAATTATTGACTCGTAATAGAAATCCTTATCTTACGACGTTGACTGTTGATTAAATTCTACTTAAAATGGCGGCGTCTCTGCTTTGTACACACACAAATACCACCATTCAGCCACTCACATATATGTAGCAGTAGACGAGTGTATCTCCCTGAGTGTGCCCTGCTTGTAAATAGCTTTTCTGAGAGGCAATTGTGGCAAATCCAACGCTGCGCTTCGTCGCGCGATTTCCCAAGCTAAAACGATTGCGTTAAACGTCCTCGTTTCTTATTAATTGGATTTGCAAGCATCGCAGCACTCCGTATCCTCAACCAACCCCCTTCCAAAACGCTTATTAAAACATCAAACACAACACTTTCCAAATGCTAATTCGATAAAGTGCATTCCGGGCGCGGAAATTCGTCTAAATGTTTTTGAAAACATTTCGAAAACTAAACTTAGCGTTTCGGTAAAGAGGAAGAGGAAGTCGAAACTTAAAGCGAGTTCACTTCTTGCTGGTTGCTGCAATTATTCGAAGCAGTTCGAATAATTACAGCCTGCGCGTGTTTTCCAACGATTCGACGTTAATTAAACATATTTTTTATAATGGCAGCAATTTAAATTTACTGGCTTTTTCGGCGGAATAAGTGCAGGCATACACTCTACGAAATTAAGTAATTTCAACCTCACCCACTTCTCCACTTACGTGCATATACGAAGTGGATGTGAAATTCGTAAAAAGGTTGTTTTAAACATAAAATATACAGTCTACGAGCGGTAAACTTAAACCCGTATATCGTCATTATTTCCACACTAAAAGAACGTGGAAATGATGGAAATGTATACAGGGTAGTTATATTTGATAATAAAGCTTTATTATGTACTTGATGTATGGTTTGTTAATTGTGAAAATAGCAACCCTGTTGTTTTAATGCATTTTTAAATAAGATAATGCTGATCCTCGACGTGCCACGTTGTCGCAGCTAATTTTAATACGTTAATAATAAAAAAAGCCCTCGTGTGGTTGGGGTTTTATGTAGCGCATCACTTCTATCGCTGAATGCGAATGTTTTGCGACCGCGGAGGTGTCGAGCATGGCACCGCCTCTAATCCTAAAAGGTTGAAGGAGAGTAGTTCATGAAATAATAAAGCGCCATCGCTCGGTTGGCGGCGGGCGACTCGACGGTGTTGGCATACCCGAGGGGCAGGAAAAAAATACGACTGTAATCCTGAACATTATGCCATCGAGGGTGTAATCACCCCGAAAACATACGCGAGCTTTTTCCACGCTTGGCGAAACATATACGACGCCCAACACAACGTGCATGTACATATTTAAGTGTGAAATTGAATATTAAAATGTGTCTTAAGAGTGTGGAAAGGCTTAGAAGTCGCTCTTTGAATTATTAACCAAGCGCGAACCTTTGCTTGGAAGATGCACGATGTTAGAGCAACGTGGATGTCAGATAATCCTGGCCGGAGAACTCCTTTGTTAGCACGAAGGCAGGCCTCTTTAGACGCAGACTCCTGCCATTGTCCGCCTGGTAGAGGCCCGTCTTCCCGAACCTTTCTGCCTCCACATCGGCGGCTCTCTCTCCGGGCTCTCAAGGGTGTCGAAGAAAGTGCACTCGAGATCGTGCAGATATTACGATCTTTTCTATGCGTTATACTCGCGAGTACTTCATGTACCGAATTTTCAATAGCATTCAATAGCATTCAGCCTCCCTGTGGGTCGGTTTGAATAGCCCTTCAATGGTGCGAAATGTCGGTTAACTCGTTCATCCACCATAATCTAATCTAATCTAATCATTTGCGAACACGAGCGAACGCCCACGAATCACAAGGCCAATTTGTCCGACCGGTTTGTCCGCTGGCGTGTTCAGGCCTTAAAACGGACTTAAAACGGACTTAGATCGACATTCCGCACACTGACAGCTCGACAAATGAGGCCAGTAGCACGCTGTGGCGGCCAGATTTTCACTCAATTTCGCTCGAGCGTTGGCTAAACGCTTAAAATTTTGGGTGTTGTTCCTTCTGGATTAATGGATTGCCAAGCGCCACAGTGTGATTATTCCGTCCAATGATTTCATGTTCTAGCATGTACATGGGGAGAGCAGTGAAAAACGTGAATGTTAAAAAACCATGCAAATTTTCATCCTTCTTATGCGGCACCAAAGTGCGTGAATCTCATTTACATAAAGTTGTTGAAAAAGATTCCTGCCAGCACGAAAGTCTTCTTAACGAGTTAATTTCGAAATTTCGCTTTTGGTTTCGCTTTTAGTTAATAAATTTGAATAACAATTCGGTTTCAAATTCAAATAGACATTTTTGATACACGTATTTTAGCTTGTTTATATTCCATGCTTTAATTATCTTAATTTATGTTGCAGGTTTACAAGGATTAAAAGGAAATATGGAAGATTACTTTGTCTGATCTACAAGAAAGTTGTAAGTATTTTACTTCCATTTTTAGCTCCTTTGTTACATCGTAAATCAATTTAGATCACGACCCAGTTGTTTTTAATAAAATCTTATAACCTACATAGCACTGATTCGGAGTATGACCGAACAACTGTGCACTTAGAGGCCAAAATTGAACAATGAAAACGAAATTGAATTTACTACTCTCAAAGAGTCGCACTCGAGCATCTCTTCCGCTCGTTCAAACTTGGAACAAATTTATGAATTTTATCTGGACATGTTCCAGTCGATTATACTCATAGTTGTTTCAATTTCAATGTCTCTGGCTCCGTTGGTTGGAAACCAGAAAAGTACGCAGTGCCTAGACGTAAATTTAAATAAGTCTTTAGCGACTGTCTGAGCGTCTTTTTTCATTGTCGGTTACAAATGAGTGATTCTTCACCGTTGTTGGTTTAGACTGTCGGTTGTCTCGTTGTTTGCGTCTGGCAGGTTCGTTTCACACCTTGATGACCTTTTTACTTGCGCTCATTTCTACCCCATCACGTCCGGCACCAGCGTAAGCGTACGCTAATGAACCATATAATCGAAGTGAAAAAATCCCAGCGATGATGTTAATTGAACAGCACGTCTTGCAACACCACGAACCGGTACAGGGCGTCGCTGTTAAAAATAGCCCGGCGCTAAGTCATTTACAACAAACGATGGTTACACGTGTCTAGTCGCTAGTCATTCGTATCTTGTGGCTAATTAACTTGTAGCCGTCGAAATGAGTTAATATTCAACTCTTCCTTTTTCTTCACCTCTTCGAATCGAATTCGATCAAGGCGTAATAGACTTTCGTGCTTGGACCGAACCTTAGGCTGAATTGATGCAACAAACTTGAGGGGAGGTCAAAGACGCAACTATATGGAACAAAGTATCAAGGGAACTTTTTGTTCAATTACTGAATATTCCATTTGCTATTCATGCGAAATGTTGCTTTGTTCCTTTGGGCTCTGA
Source organism: Weissflogia rhopalogaster (assembly GCA_019419845.2). Classification (NCBI taxonomy): domain Eukaryota; kingdom Metazoa; phylum Arthropoda; class Insecta; order Coleoptera; family Staphylinidae; genus Weissflogia; species Weissflogia rhopalogaster. Next base: position 3,034,944 of record WSZQ02000008.1, read on the forward strand.
GAGGTTTCCGAGACGTTGGGGGAATGATCTCACGTCTTCAACCTCGCTTTGGGAGGCTGCACATAGGAAGCTCCCGAGCGCGTACAAAGTTGTTAATTAGACATAGAACTGTACATCAAAGTTAAGTGATAATACTTGTTTACGGAGATGCGAGGCGCTACGGTCCATCAATTAATAGTTTCTAATAAATATAGTTTACTTGTAGTAGTCGGCCATCCATATCAGGGTATGAATCAATTGCTGGGCGTGGGTGGAGGGTCTACGATTTCCCCCGGATCTTGGAGTTTTGGGACCATTTCCAGCGAGACTTTCTGCGAAACTTCAGCGTGACACGTCCGTGTCACCGTGCAATAATCTAATCAGCGTATTACCGCGCTATTTATATACAAAATGCACGACTCTGGGACCTCGCGCGCCTGGAATTAATTAATTAATTAAATAACTTTATCGCCGGCGGCGCAAACTTTTCGAAAACGAAGCAGTGCGGCGCACGAAAGGAGTGACGTGAGACACAACGACTGGCAAGACGCCCAAATTTAAACATGGCGGCATTAAAACTAATCCAAAGTCCCGGAATGAATGACGTGCGCGTTGGATTGTTACAACTCATTAACGCTAACCGTCCGAAGATCTAAATTGTGTCCTTCCAATGTTTTTCGAGGCTAAGGAAAGCGATTTTATCAGCAGGAGCAATAATCTTTGATACATGCTCTTTTATTACCTAATATTTATTGCCAGTGTAATTCAATGATGGAAAATGCTTACCAAAGTCGGATTTAATTGCCAGTGATGGTCGCTGGCAACGAGGAAAAAAGCAGCGCCCGTACAAAAAGAGCGTTAAACCGGGACAAAAGGGGAAAAGCGAGGAAAAACGAAGTTAAAACCTGTGCGGGATTGGAGAGAAATCGAAGGATATCAATTACAGAATCACCGACTCCGCCGAATTACACTCCTCCCGTACCCACCTCCCCTCTGCGCTGATTCTTGTTATATTATTCGCAATTAATATTGCGCCAAGCTGGGAAGTTTCCAACTGTCAAAGCGGGCGCGTTTTTATCGGGCTTCCAAAGGCTGAATCAAAAATTTATTTGTGCAAGTTGCAAGATTTTCTGCTAGTAGTGCTGCGCGACCATTCAACGCTTTTCAGCTGCGGAGTGAATGTGACTGCAATCGCAATGGGTCTCCAGCAGTTTTCTGGAAAGTTCACTTTTACATATGCAACGCTCTTCATGCACTTAAATGAGAAACCTTTAATCCAGGTTGTTTCTCTCCTGGGGAAATTCTATAGTTGGCTGCTTGGATAGAATGGAGCGGAGCGGAGCAGAGATTACGTAGCAAGAAGGTAATCCACATTGTGTCACTCTGTCCCCGTAGAGTTCGGGCAAATATTGCGTGCATTTGTTTATTTTGCTGAGGAAGTTTTACATGTATCATGACATTATAAAATTAGCTGGGTTGTACCGGGTCGTCTAGCCATCTGGTGTGCGACATCAAAGATCGGACAGAGGGGATTAATGGACCCTATGAAGATGTCACCCGTGTGGCAACGAAACTAATTATGGCCTCGGAATAAGTCACGCCGGCTAACCAATATCCACGCGCATACAAGGGCAAGTACTTGCAGACATACCCGTTCGCTATCTAATTGATTGGCGTGCTTGCACTCCACGAACGTATGGTGGCTTGCGTACTAACTCAATTCGCAAGTGAATCTCGAAGATCTCGACAACAAAAAAACTGCATGTTCTCTCCTCCTTTGTGCATCCCTTGACTGCCTATCTGGCTGTGAAATGGAAAGCTCTGCTTTTCCTGGGTGTATCAAATATCAAGGGCTTTATAATCCCAATCACGTGGTCCACTGAACAGGAAGCTTATTATTTTGGGGACGACTAACTCGATTTGTATCAAAATAATCCCCATCCCCGTTTTTCGTCGAGGTCTGGGATTCCCTCTTCAGAATTTCGCAATGTATTCCAAACTTTCCAAACTGCACTCGCTTCGATTCCAAAGCTCGCTTCTCCGCTCCTTTGACGTTTATCAAATATGATTTTTATTTCATACGATGGGGAGGGAGAGCAGCAAAGCCAGCTCCAGCGAGCTAGCTTTTAAAAGGGAGTTAAATTCGTGCGTGCTCCTCGTCTCGACGACTGAACGACGCGAGATAGCGAACTTTTTTATAACCTTTGTGCGTTGCGCGAGGGCGCGCGCGTTTTATCGCGCGAAATATGCTCTCTTACCCCAAACCTTCGATAAACATTTCCGCGCTCCGCTGCAAATTTATTTCGCATTAAGGAAATAACAATAAAAGCGTTATTGTTATAATCATGACTGGGCGTCATCATCAGGCGTTTACGGAAGCGTTGGCGTCGCGGGCAAAATAATATTCCGATAGTCGCGCAGATAGCATCGGCCATCGACTTCTAAACGACTATCCTTTTGTCCTTTTGCACGTCTCCGTCGCGTCTTCCAGCAAGCGAAGAGGTAGCCGGCCATAATCCAAATTGCTTTCCGCTTAGCAGCCAACCACTTACGCGCTAATTACCGCTGTCATTCTCCAACGAAGACGGGAATTTTATAAATCACTGTCGGCACTGTAGTACAGAGCAAATCGATGTCAAGATTGTGTCGTGGTGAAGAGTTAAGCATGCGTCATATCCTGCGAACGGTAGGAAGTAAGCAGCGAGTCATTCAGCTGATATATATTTGCCATTTTAAGGAAAAACCGATAAGAAGTTAGCAGCGGAACAATTTCAGTTATCGATGTATATTAATGTAATATATTAGTAAAGCAGGATCTCGCTTATAGGGATTATACTCCTATTGAACAAAAATCAATGTTTCAAGTGTTTGTTTTGTTAAAGTTTGTTATCATAAAAATGTCTGATGCCATTATCTAATAAAAAATTTCAAGAAATGACAAAGTTATAACTGAAAAATTTACTCACTAATTGAATTGATTTATTCATCTACATTTTTTAAACTAATTATTCTTAAAGCAATGTTTTTCCAGACGGAAACAATATTATATTGATAACAACTCAACCGATGAGGTTGATGATATTTGCTGTTATTTTATACATAATTATTGTTTTCATGTCAGAATACACGTGTAGAGTAATTTTCCAAGTAGGCATGTGTTGCCGTTCAATTACTTAGTGCAGCTATTGATGAACTTGTAGCAGGGTATTAGGAATAAAAAAAACGCACTTTTAGGTGGTTCTGATCCTTCTGAGAGCATTTATTGCCCTTTTCTGGCTTTTGAGGGACTTGTCACTCATTTTAGGTGTGAAGTACATCCACATCGAGCATTTCTTGGTGCTTCTGATTCCTCCGAAGCATGTGTTACTATTCAAGATTTGTTCTAACTATAGAGGGACTTATCGCACTTATTTAGATATAAAATAAGCCAGTTCGATCATATTGTTGCTGTTTCAGATTCTTCTGAAGCATATGTTGCTATTTGATTTCTAATTTCACATATTGAGGGAGGAACTTGCCGCACTTTTGTAGGATTAAATATCATTCAATACGGGCGTTTTTGGCGTTTCTGATTCCTCTGAAGCATGTATTACCCTTCAATTTCTTGGTCTAGCAATTATAGTAAGCTCCCGAGCAACCCCTTCCTAGGGAGCTTCGAAACCTCTGCTGCTGTCGCATTTCTCCGTCATTTTTTTTATAAAAA
>WSZQ02000008.1:3038725-3071826 GCA_019419845.2 Weissflogia rhopalogaster
CTCCCGAGCAACCCCTTCCTAGGGAGCTTCGAAACCTCTGCTGCTGTCGCATTTCTCCGTCATTTTTTTTATAAAAAATATTTGAAATATTTTATTCATTTTACCAAGAAAATCGATATAATATTTCCATTGAAATATTCCCAACATGTACCTTTCTATTTCCATTATAAGGGTTATTTGATGTTGAAAGGAAATGTAAGTTGATATTGTATGTGTTTAAGATAGTATCCTATGCGTTATTTAGAGTAAAATTATTTATAGTTAACATGGCATAATGTAACAACTGAAATAACTTTTGAAGTATATATGTGAGTCTTCTTATCTAGATAGGGAAACCTTAAAAAATTATTTATTCATTTCTGTAAAAATCGTGTCGAACAGTAGTGACGTTTTCATATTGTCACACATTTAATTTATAATTGTATGAATTAGTCAAGTACAGAAACATCACTTATCGAGCGCTATCTGGTTTACATAACATGCTGCCCATTTCTTATCAGTCATCATGTAGCCCTTAAGCTTAATATGAATATATCATATACTCAACCACAGATTCTGATGAAATACGGTAGAACTGCATTGCGATAACTGCAGGCCGATAATAGAGTCATTTCGGGGATGGCGCTTGTGTTTGTATGCAGCCATGTGGAAATTGCAGCCACACTGATGCACAATAACTTAGTTCTGGTACCGGGCCATGGTCCGCTACACGAATTGATCGATTTCCATATGTAATTACACGTATTATTCGGGACATAATGGCGCTCGTAATAAATGCGCATAGGAAATTTATATTTCCATTTAATGAATATTGAACGGTTTGTCGAGCGTGTTGTGTATAGTGGCGCTCATCTACTTTTTTTATGAATGTTTTTCAGCGCAACGCAATGACGCAGTTGCCAAACATGGATTTAGCGACATGTTTGGGCATTAAATCTCGCCGCGGATTGCGCGCGCCGATAAAAGCAATTACACCCTCGCGGAATTAATCACCTTGCGCCACGTTTTGCGGAATGCCTGCCTTTTAAAAATTCATCACTGTTTATGGTATTTATTGTGTTTCCTCGTTCGCGGTTACGATCACAGCGCCATTCGCGTGCGTTTCGCTAATTCAATTAAAATATTAAAGGTAATTCCACCCAGCATTACGTGGAATCAATTATTCACGCTCCTGATCAGCGTCACTGATGCAAAATGGTGTAAATGAAAGACATATATGCATCGATGGACGAATTGATTGATAATACTGGTCATTAGGAGCATGAATAGCGCGCCGAGTTAAATAACAAGTAGGATAATTTAAAATGTGTAATATGTAATTCATGTAACGAAGAATCGCGGCGGTAATTTATCCTGCTTGTATTAACCAACCATTCAAGTTCAGTTGTGTGTGGAAAGCTCTGGCATCGTTAATGAATAAATAATGACGGCATTATGCGTTTGAGTAATGTATGCATATGTGAATGTGAAATTAATAAAAGCTCGGTTGTGGCTCGGACGATGCACAATTGCAACCCGCCAGAGTTGTGTACGGGATGATTGCAGACCACGTGCGCGCATAGTTTGTACAAAGTTTCGACTAGTTTGCGCTCGCAACACAATATAAATGTGCTTTCATCGTTGATTCCTGCGCTTGCCAGGTACCTGTATGCGTCGGTGCGGCGGTGTCCTTTTTTCGAGTTTTATTATGAACACTCGCGTTCTTTTGCTTTACCAGCCGACACACTTTAGCCGAACGTGTCTATTATGTGTGCGAGAGATCATTTTTAGTCCGACAGGTAAAAAATTACATTCCCCAAGCGCGCGCTCTAAAAACGCTAAATGCATGCAGCCAGGGGGAAGAGAGAGATGGAGCAACCGTTTTGAAAGGTATGGAATCGAAGACAAGCATACCTGAAAGTTGAAGTGATCTTCAACAGTGACGATGACGATGAAACCTTTTCACCTAGCTAAACAAAAGTCAAATGATAAACAAAACTTAAGTATAGATAAAGTATCTTGTTTCAAAATATTTATCTTTTGTACGATTTGGAATCGGAAATGTTATAATTTTTAATAAAATTAGAATTTCTGTTTGATAGCTTTATGTAAGGGTCATTATTTGATTAATTTTATTAGCAAGATTGGCAAAAATCATTCAAGAAGCCTCAATTCTTTGTTTTAATAGGAATTGTTTAAGAAAATGGGTGTATATTTGTTATTTTTAAGGGAATCTATCTGGAATAAATGTATAAGATTTCGACAATATTGCAAAGATATTTTTATTTTAAAAGAATTTAAAAAATGATGGAAAGAACGACCAAAAATGTAACAAGCGGTGTTTTGTCAAAAAGCATGTGAAAATATAGAAAGATTATTATAATAGATACTTTAATCTAGTCTTTGTCTTTGCTGATTTTGAAAATATTGTTTTTATTTGACAAAATGACGAGGATTTGAACTTTATATTGCAATTTTCAAGGAAAATTCGTTCTTAATCTCCAAAATACAACTAACCAAGATAAAAATTCTATGGCAAAAACTAGATAATTATATATATTCAATAACCACGAATCAGTGGTTTTCTACATACTTTGATTACCAAGTTTAAAAGCATGTCATTGCGAAAAAACGGGTTTGAAAAGTTGTAGAAGAATAAATCAATTCAATAAACATTAAGAAAACAAAAAAAAACTAAATTTAATTTTATGACATTGATACCTCTCAGACAAGGTAGCTTAAGCAGCTTAGTGAAGAACCCATGGAAAAAGAAAAGATACGATGCGTGAAATACTGCACTTGGACATATGCTCGGTTGATATTCAAATTCTAAAGTTATTTTTTAGCAACTGTCGTTCACAAAGCTAATGATCCAATTTAGGACACTAGCAATTCAATTTGGAAAACCAGTTGCTTTATTTGAACTATCACACATTTTTTGATATTCATTTTCATTGTTACAAATATATTTTTTTAAATTAATATATGGTCTTATTTTGAAGATACATATATAGTAAGTTTTCTTTACACGAGGTTTTTAGTTTGAGTTTACCAAGCATCGAGTATGGTCCTTAGCTATATTCAATTCTTTTTTAATATGATTGGTCTTATTAGTTACTAATATTATTGATATGAAGAATAAGTCATTTTAATATGCAACCCCAACTAGAATCGAAGTCGGAACCATTTATACTAGTTAATTTTTGGACTCTTAAAAATAATCCTGAACATAGTAGTTTATTTCTTAAATAATTAAAAGTGGGCATAACTGCTACTGACTAATTTCCTCACAATAGTAATCTCTTGATAATTGAAATCTCTGCTAAGTTCTTGCCGGCTAATTTGTCACCTCATCTAATAAAGAATTTCCACGCGCAAAAATATTGCATATTCTTTCAAATTCTTTGCCATTTCAAATATTTGTAATGTCCTCTAAATCATTCTTCAGAAACAACTTATCTTAGAAGGTTTTACGCATATTTCGTTATGGGACCAGTTTTGAACAAAAACTAATCTGAACTCATTCAAAACTAATCAGAATCGAACAATTTCTAGTTATAGCCGATCGAATGAGATGAAATTCGATTAGAGTCTATTACGTCATGATTTTCGTTTATTTTCTGGAAGTAATGCAATCAAATTGCATCTGATAACGGTATGAGGTATTATTTATTCATTTTGAAATCGATTTGTCTTGGCGAGAAATCGATTAACTTCTCCGCACCGCTGCGAAGCCGCCCTAGAATTATGCAAATTAATACACAATACAAATGAAGTTGTACGTCCGAATAGCTGGCATGATATTTATAATAAAACGCGGCGGGTGGGACTGACGCGCAAAGAAGGAAATCAACCTGTTCCATGCCGCGTGGATGTGTGGTGCGCATTCCATCTACCGCCACCACAAGAGCGGTTGCCGCTAATTCAGCAAAAATGCACGCGCATAATGGTGCATCATGTGCATGCAGGACGTGATGAAAATGAAACGAATAAGCATTCCCCGGCCACTGTTCGTCGTTGCAGAAAGTCATGCATGCCTGTTACGACTTCGTCGCGTCCTGTGGCTGTGGCCAACTCTTCAACCAACTCTAATCAAAAGTAACTTTATACCTTTTCATACTATCTGCTCGGCGCATTGTGTCTATAAAAATTATTATTATCATCACGATGCTCGGAATTTTATTTGTCTGGCGAGAACACAAGAGTCCGAGAAGTATTCTAATTAGTTTTTGAGAAGTTTTGAGGAACTGGCGAACTGGTAAACCCAAAAACTATTAATAAAACCGGACAATGGGGTTCTCGGATTCGGATTTGTGTACCGTATGGCAAACGAAACCTTTTTGGATGTTGGACATTTCGGATATGTTCGATGTTTTCATCCCTTTTGGTAAGATGAGGGTGATACCTGTTGTTTGGCTATTCTTTGGCTGGCACATCGCTGACAGTTTCCACCTTCGACCAGATAACATCTTATTCTCGCTACCCAGCTGACAGGTTAGTTGGTCTAATTGAAGTTTAAACAAAGCCCTTAATAGGTAGCATGTGTTCGCATAAAATTGGCACAGCTAATAAAAACATAACCGCTGCAAGTTCGAAATAGATTGAAGCGATCTACGGTTAATAATGCATTATTAAGTACTGCCCAAAACAAAGGTTATGCAAACATGCTGGTAATTACGGCCAATGTACGTGCGCGTTAGCAATTAAATCTGTAAATACGCTTTATAACAACTCGTTGAGGCAATTTTCGCTGAAATTATTAAATGCATGTAACGCAATATTCGCGCACGAAGCCATGAATAGCGATTTATTTTTATATTACGACATCGATCCCGAAGCAGGTCAAACTGAGCCGCATTTAATGTCCAATTTGGGATGCATTATTCTGTCCGAAAAGGATGTTACCGCTTTGAATTATTAACCAGCGTATCACGGTCTAAATTAGTAGGAGTATTAGCCGCATTGTAGTTCAGTTGGTCGGTGCGTTTATAGGTGGCACACGTATGAATATCGTTCCTTGTTGGTTTTATCGTTTTTGGTGAGGTTTTCCCCTGTGTTGCAGGCCCCAGAAAGGACCACTTGTGCCACTCTTCGCCGCGGACCACTTATTACGCTGACCAGCTGTTCATCCACCAGTCTAGGGTGCTTCTAATGAAAATGTAATCTGTGTGATGGCTGTACCTGTGTTTCGGCACACTCCTCTACAATCTACTGGGAGAATAAAAAATAAGGGGCTACGTACCGGTCTACAAAAGAGGACAAAAAGTGCAACTTTTAATTAAGACCTCTCTGCATTGACAAGTTAATTACGTTTCCTGTCGTCCCTACTAGGAACGGATACACGATATTTTGGAAAGTTTAATTTTACAAGGTTTCAACTATCTAAGGTAGGAAGCGTGCGAAAAAGCAACAATTTTACGACGATTAATTCTCCAAACGTCAATTGTAATTTATTGAAGCGTTTTACAACTTCCCGACTTTATTACCATCGAGTAGCTATAGTAAGTGGTGACATTTTCAGCATAATTTGTTTATTGCCCCCAATACGGTGCGCACGAGACAGATTTACGACACGTAATTGTTGTAATAACGACGAACACAACGGGCCTACCGATTCATCGCTCAGACTTCACAATGATCTGATACAGTAGCCATTTACCGCCCGGTGCCCGTGGCGCGTTTTAAATTTTATGAGACGTTCTGCAAAGATGGCGCACGCCAGTCAGTTTTTATGATGAGCGTTTCAACATTTAAAATCGCAATGCTGCCCCTTGCAGTATCGAGGGGAGTCGCGTGTGTTGGCCGCCGCCGCCGAGACAAGCAATAAAACATCGTAAAACTTTCTATGACGTACATTGAGCGACCCACTAAACGTTATTGCGCGCAATTATTTTCGCTCACCGTTTTCGCTCGGGGCCCGCTCGTATTGATTGGCTAGGTAGTGTTACACAAACTCGGACAAGACGAGCGCTTGGAAGAGGGTGAGTGGTGCTGGCCAGGCCCCAAAGCATGGAATCGAATAAATCGTTACATTCGTTACCGTTTGTCGATCTGTCAGATCGATTTAATCGTGACGCAGCACACACCTGAAACTCCCAACAACATGGAGTGTTTTATTTATACAGCGTCGATGTATCAATCCTCCCGCGAAAAGGGCTTGTGAGGGGTGGCAGTGACAGTGTAGCAGTAGTAGGAAGAAAACACAAAAAACTCCTCGATTGTACGACGTTCGGGATGCTGCCAGAACTGTATTTCCCCATCTTCGGTTGTTTTCGTTCCGATTTCGCATTCACATTTGAAAGTTTTACGTTTTAAGTGGAACTGTTTTCCTCTTGGCTGCCACCGCCAACGCTGCCACCAACTGTCGCACGTCGAACAGCTGTTGAACTTTATTTACAGAGACATGCGAATTTACCTAACCGTATTTAAGCATATTTTACCGTCTTTAACAACTTACTAGCGCCACCTGTCTGGCATTTTTGTTGCCTTCCTCATATAATAAATATGTAGTGTCTGGAAGATACACCCCCTACTGGTCGGTTGACGACCGTTGCGAAATAAAATCGTATGTAAAGTTATGTAAACCAGGTTTGATTAAATGGTAATTTCGTTAATTAATTTACGAATATTGATAGCAGATAGCTGCATAATGTATGGTAATTAGTAATCTAATATTCCACCGCTTGTTCCTGGGTTGTGAGGAAAGTTGAACTGGTTTCCCCGGGACAGTTCAACAGCAGTACAGACAGGATGGTAGACGTGAAGGGTTGAATGCGAGTGACGCTATTTGTGCTCTCGACGGCCATCTCTATTCGTTTCAGAAATTAACCGACAGCACCACACGCATCCAGGTATCAGAGGAGATTGAGGGAGATTTGCTCGTATGTGGAGGCAGTCGTACGCTTTCGTAATGAAATAAATTAACTTAAACAATGGTCGTTTGGCACTAGATGTGAATTATGAATCTGGCATTAATACAAACGAAATCTACACGCATGATAGAGGTTCGTAGTGGGAACTGTACGTTGGGGCGCTCAAGTCCATTAAAACAACGCTTGAATTTGACATTGGGCCTCGCCTGGAGAGCAACTCGAGTCCAGTTTCGCCAATGTAATGCCACCGGTCCGGGGAAAAAAGCTGTGAATTTGTAAATAGCTCGCCTGAATGACGCCTGATACTGCCTCAGGTGTCCATTTTGACATGTTGCAATTAACTGTGGGACGAGGCACTGATCAGCTCTGAAGTTAGTTTCTTTTTTTGTGCGCTCAACTATGCGCGAGTGTATACAGTCTAGATGGAATACAGCGCATACAGATGCATCAATAATTGAGCGATTTTTTCAGCCAACGTTTGCTTTGTTTAATTAAGCTCGATGCAGAATTGCGCTCGCGTTGGAAAGCGAGAAGTTCATTTTATATTTAAGAACAGCGGCAAACAAAACGGAAACAATTGGGAACCGGGGGAATATAATAGTCAAATTATCAAAAGAAACACTGGGCATTCGTTAGAGCAATGTCCCGAGAGTACCTGCTCCGTCCTCTGAGTACGGTGCCGACTGTAAATTAGAAAATAATGATATTATTATTCCACAACATCGGCGTTTTTCAGTTTGTTAGAAACCAGTTCCGTATTGGTTGCAAGTGCTGAAGAAATCGCCTTTCGTGAGCATTGTACTGCTGTTTCTCCGCTCACGGTTCGAAGTTTTTCGAGAGCTGCGTGTGAGCTTTCGGGCCCAGCGAGCTTTGGGTTTTGCTACGATCACAACACGAACGCAGCAGTTGTCCAACTGTGGATGAAGTGAATGCGAAACCGACGAACAGCTTCGGAGTTGTGCGCGCTGGTGGAAGGTGGAAGAGGTGGTAGGACAACGAAAGAGGGAGCAGACCCGACCCGAGAGCGCTTTTTGCCGTCAGTCTGCTCTTGGCGTCGTCAGCCGGTGGGCCTATGTTCGTTCCGGATCCTTTCGTATCGCCACCACGCTGCTATATACTCGCGTGCCGTAAAATGAAGTGACTTCAAACTTGGAGTATAAATTGGTGTTTGTGATTTAACATTGTGATCTCCCATCATCCAAAGCCATCCGAGGATTATCCATTGAATATGTTTACATACTGTCTGTTCTAACAAAAGGCACACTCGCGCTACACGTTTCGTAAAAGGTGTGTTTTCGCAAATTGTTTGTTGTTTGGTGTTCTTTAATTGAATGAAGTGATATCGGCCGGTTTACATTGATTAGTGGATGTCTAATGAAGAAGTTGTGTTTTGCTCACGTTACATTGTCTTCCAGTTGGGTGTGAGCGGTCTATGGATAGACCTGGTGACTACCCAGACGACATGGAGAGCATGTGGGGAATGGACGCCGGCACGGACTGCGATTGTCCGGGCCCGCCGCCAGAATTTATGTTGCCGCCACCACCTCGACCGCCTATTCTTCAGCCCGCCGATCCCATGTACTGCTCGGAAGACCCCCTGCCGATAGAAACATGTGATGCGCTACCGGTAAGTCGAACTGCCATTTCGCATAAATTTCACTTCGACGGTGTCAGGACCACACCAAAATGTTGTCCATTCAAACCTTTCGTCCCCGCACATATATGCCCACACTCACAAACGTTTTATCAGAAAATATCGATAGTCAGGGATCGGTGATTCGAATTCGGTTCGTGGTTTGGCACCTTCTCAAATTTAGCTCGGGACGGTCAAACTTTCGAAAATCGTGTTTGCTGTTGTTTGGAAACTGAATCGTAACAAATCGATTTACGGAGAGGCGAACAATACTTTTTCCGGTACATTCATGCGCTTTCTTTGGCCCAAACGTAAATTAAGACAATAATGGCGACATGGTCTTAAATCATTACGTTCACCGCAGGCGGTTCGAGAGAAACGTTTGCAAGTCATGGTCGAGGAGGGATGACACTTTTCAAGAATTTAAGTTCGCCGTAATGACCGTGTTAGCGACATTAACAGCTCCTTCGCTCGAACTGTCCTCTCTTTTGCTGGGGTAATTTATTGCAGATGGTAAAATGGTCATCGTTAGTAGTATCACTCTTAACCTTACTTTCTATAAAACTAGCTACCATAATTTACCTCTCGAAAGATGACTTATATCCCTGTACGCGCGCTGATGATATCTCATTCGACAGGCAACTGAACAAAAAAGAACACGATGCTACTGGCACCGGGGCAAACCTGTTCTCAAACAATTGTACCCCCTATACGTGAAACTTATATCATCACCATCTCGCTGGTAGTCTTCGGTATGATTAAATCACCGTAACAATGCACGTTACGTCTGCAATTGCAATTTGCAATTGCATGCGCCATCAACGATGGTTTTAATTGCCGGGTGTAGAGTTTAGTCGCCATGTGTGCCCCATAGAGATTTCCCCAGCTATTTTTAAAGCGGAAAACAAAACAAATTCAGAAATATGTTGTCTTGTAGGCTTGAGGTTGTGTGTCGCTGTGTGGTTTGTGTAGTTGTGCTCCGATGGCAAACAAATAGGATACATCCACGCCGCTTTTAATGACACTATAAAACAAAACCGCTCCTATTCCTCCGCATTCGCTCAGATGTGCTTTATTGTCACTGACGTTTACGCATCTCCTTCAGATTGTATGTTTACTGAACGCACGGCGACACTTTTTTTCTATGCTTGCGTGAAGATCCGTCTTTGATGTGATCACCGTAAATCGCTCTTGCTCACCATGTGTGCGCAATCAATTTCCATACCAAAATTACATAATTACGTACTATAATTAAAACTACTAGTATCGCAGTTGGTGCATCAACAATGGCCTAAAAAGATAGTATGTGCGTTTGTTTAATTAGACTTAATTACCAGTCATAACGTACATTGCCAGTGTTCAGATGTGTAACTAATTGTAAGTTAAATAATGGTGATAAAAACATGTTAATCTTGCATTGGGCAAGATTAACTTGCTTCGATCCAGTCGAATCGAACAATTATAATAAATGCTTTAGAGAATTTAGTTGTGTATCGGTTGAGTTTCCTCTCTCTGTTTAACTTCTGTTGCCATGAAGTAGAAAAAGAAGATGTTGGAACGGTGGGCAGTCATGAGTTCGAGATCACCTCAGGTTAAGTAAGTTATTTCACTGTAGAGCGCGTGCGCTTGCGTTTCAGTAGATTTAAGGTCTTAATGCTCACGTCGCTTGGGTCGATGTTAAATTAGTGAGCACGTTATTCCGATACCAGTTATTAGTATTACTGAGACACGACTCTGAAAGGAGTGCATTTCGATTGTTTTTTCTTTTGGTGTCGATGAAGCTCGTATGATTCCAGAAAAACGACTTCGGTTCAATGGAAGGAATTGTTGGGGAAACTGTGGCTTGATTCGAATCTCACCCGCCTCATACAATAGCATACAGAGATGAAAATTTCCATTTGAAATGCCTTCGTTCGCCGACACTCGGGGGAAATACACCGGCCGGTATTAAATATTAACCGCGTCATTGTGAATGCGGCCATTAATGTGGAAACAATGTAGCCTTAATTAAACGCTATCGTAGTGCGAGTGCGACCCTCAGGCGTACGTCGAGTTTTTAAAAGCGCCAAAAATTTGCCACCACATAATGACAATCAACGTTCCAGCAAATACCTAGCGCAAGCGCCGCCATCGCGGCTGCTGAATTAATGGCCGATGGGCGTACAATGATTCACTAAAATTTCAATTGCACGCTGAACAACCCCATTTTTCCGTCATTTTGAGTGATAATGAGCGCAGGATGACGCATTGGTTTAGGCGCGTTTTTTCGCCTTTAGAACTTTAGATTTTCGCTGGGCTGGAGGGTTGTGATGCAACGGCTTCATATGTCAATAAATCAGGAGGGTTGCACCGTGCAGAAGTGAGTGCAGGAAGCTGTGGAAAAAGCGGCTCACCAAGATGTACGACGCCCACGGGGGTGATTCCTGCTCAAAAATGCATGTTTTGATTAGACCACTCCCGATTTTCTAGATCACGCATAACCAACCCCCAACCCACCCACATGCTAGCTGAAATTTGGCCGGATAGTTGCGTCTCCAAAAAATAGCAAGATAGCCACTATCTTGAGCGGAGATGCTGGAAAAAATAACACAAAGGAATTTCAATTAAAATGCCTTCGTCCAAGTCTATCGATGGCATTCCGCGCGTTTTTCTTCCTAAATTTAACTCCTCCAACGAGGTGGCAGGTCATAACTCAAAAAATCATAACAAATGTCCGCGTGTACCTCATGGCCGCAATTACGTGCCATAATTACGCATGAAAGAATTTGTTTCAATTTAGAGTTACATGGCGTAGGCACCTAGAGCGTCCCAATCACAAAAGTTGACGCATAACGACTTGCTGGGACTTTCTAAGGGGACTTTCACGTTACAGATGTTGCCATCTTACGTGATGTGCCTAGCACTATTAGGCAAACGCTGGGATTATACGATTTTAATCGAGCGAAGCATATTACCGCGTTATACCGAGGCGCATGTTTCATAATTTATGTCCTCGAGGGGTGGCATAAGTTGGCCTATGGTTTATGGGCGAAAAAGTTGAATGCGTTTTTAAGAGGGACGCGTTTTTTTTCTGTGGGGTGTCCACACAAGTTTCTGGAAAATGTCTCAGCACCCTGCCCACCATGAAGTCGAAGTTCTTGGTATCTTTGCATCTCGGTGCAGCTAATTTCATCACGTCTGCTATGAGGACCGAAAAAATGAACCTCTCCACGTCGCTATTCCACGAAAGTGGTTTTAACTGCTGACTCCATCGCTGCTGAGTGAAGAGGGTGAAGAGAGACCAGACGCAGACCACGACCAGAGAACCCAGAATTAAATGACATTGACATTGATGTCTTAACGTAAATTGCCCTGTCAAAAATGTCACTCACGTTTACTGGGCGTGCGCACACCAATAAAAACACATTTCGCATTTGGCACCCACGCGCGCCGCAGCGCCATTGATGACTCTTGTGGGCCGTGAGGGAATTCACACGTCGGTAGAGGGGAGACGCAGATGAGGATGACGACGGCGGAGGTTTAATTAATTACCGATCAGCCCCACGTGTGCCTGTACACTATTAGAGCACTTGTGAAGTGCTTACCCACACACACAATGCGACACGATCGCACATGGATCGCGGATAAATTAAGTTCGTTTTAATGCTCCTCCTCGGTATTAACGAAACGCCAAACACACGCACTGCATCATGCGCCTTGTGTTTTTTTTTAATTAAATCTCGATTTTAAAGGCAAATTAGGCAATTTAAACTTTGTCGTATGCTAATAAGAATCGCGCCTCATCACACTCATTTTGACAATACAACCTACACCTCTTTAACGGACCCCCTTTTCCTTGATTAAGATACAACCCCAACGTGAACTCAAGGTGGATTTCGAATAATTTATGTGATTGGTATCAATGGTAGTCAATTATGCCGCCATGACAGTGAGATAACCTCAAACGGGCGCTAGGCTTCAGGACCTAAGGCAGTATTGTCGTTGATGGTGAGGGTTTAACGCGTAACTAACGATTTGCGGTTGAGCGCGAGAGCGTCGGATAACGTCGGCGTAATTATAATCAAATCGAGCTGTAACAGATTGTCTTGCCGTGATTTGTGGATAAGTTGATAACGCACAGCACAGAGCTCTACGAAATTAATTCCGAAGTTATGGGAATCCACGAGGAAAGTAAAATCTATCCAAAATCCCAACTAAGAATTCCAGACAGGAAGGATAGTATAGTTAGCGGTTAGGTTGGAGAGTAGGGTTGGGTGGGAAGGTGATTGCTGATGGCATTTCCTCTGCCAGATTAACACCGAAAGTTGGTATTAGTTGGGTATTAGTGGATGATGAGACTGAAACTTCTGATTAACTCTGCCGGTATTAATTTGTGTATATCTATATTGTATCTTCGTGTTTTGCAGATGATCGACGCCAGCTACAGAAGCAGTCCCTCTTTCCAAACCTCAGCTGTGATAGTCCTGTGTTCCGTGCTGCTGAGCCTCGCCGTCTTCATCGGGGTGATATTAGTCTGGAAGTAAGTATTTGCTCATTAAGTCACCCTTTTAATCGCACAGGGCGGCTTAGGGTAGGCCGTCGCGCTAAAGTGCACAAAATGCAAATTTCGGCCAAATCACAGATTTCCCTCTAATAGATAAATATTTAAAGTGTCCCTCGATTCGGTTTTAATTGCCTTTGAAGTACGGAGCCTGAGGGGCTGTGGGATGAATAAATTGTCTCCGACGAACACGCCAGTCTATTCGGTTAATTTAAATCCCTTTCGACAATAGATTCACCTGTTTCAGGGCGGGCGCCACACCACGCCGTTTTGGGACGCGTCTGGGTAAGCCAGTGCGCATTCCGAGGGATTAAAAATCCAGTCACAGATTTATCTCAGACGCGTTGCATCAATTCTCACGAGTATTTCCATGCAACTCTTGCTATTTTCGTTCGCTGCTTAGCACGGCAAGCATGTCCAGAAGGTTTCGGAAATCGGTTGATGCATTTTAACATCATAGCATTATGTGTTTTGCACGCCGGTGGTTGCAAATCGATACTTGATATTCTTTTGTGATATTAATGAGAATCGCCTGCGTTTAAATTCATCGAGGCGTGCGTGCATGCCACGATGTGCAGTGATGGGAAAAGCAGCTGGCCACAGCCTTGGGGAAAACTTTAATAGAGCCTTAATCCAGGCAATAATTTTTGAGATGCCCGCGGAATTTGCCAACTTCAGCAGCATATGCGGTGGGTGCTATAATCCTAAATTCCGAGAACTTTAGCTACGCACATCGCCACTTTCCAACGCCACCAGGAACTCCTGCTTGCATGCGCTTCAAATGTTTATGTTTATGCCAATAACCGGAGAAATTTATGCCGCCTGTACGTCCCACGCGGGTTGCGCTACATTAAGGAGTATTAGGGAGCGAAATTGTTGCGAAACACGAAAGATCGTCTTGGATTTCACATCCGCCGACGGCCAGTGCTGCGTCCCATTCCACATGCGGTCGCGTTGGAGTGATGATGATGATGAACATGAGACTAATGTCTCTACTGTGGCTTTTCGGCTGGCCAAACTATCGGAATTCACGACAGCTCGACTATTAACGACCAGTCTTCCTAGTTGGTTGCTCAGATGTCAGAAGTCATGCAATAGAATCGCTATAATATCATCTTACTAATCAGCAATAACAACAAAACGCATTTAAACAATTAATCATGGCATTTGGTGACTTTGCGTCTGCAATCCACATAGACATAGTGTCTGGAGTGAAAACAAGTTCAGGGGTACAACAAGACTAGGATAATTATTTCGCTGGAATTACTTCAAACGAGCGTCTTTCGTCGCTACGCCTGCGGATGTAAATAATTACCGTCTGATCTCGTCTTGATACAAACGCGCATTATTAATGGCAGCACGCCGAATAAAAGTGGCTTTCATGCTCTCGTGCGGCGTTTTGCAGAGCGCACAAATGAGGTTAGGCAGACGTACGAAACGCATGCAAACGCACAGCCCGGCTGGAAAGTGCGTCGTAATAGGAAGCACTTTTTAACTGTCACCCCCCAAGTTCTGCATCTCTCGCCATTCAGGTAGTTCCTATGTAATAATTAATCAGTAGCGCGGCGCCTCATTATCACAGCATATCCATTACGTCTCCGGGAAGTCATTACGCGCGGCGGCGCAGGAAAGGTGGCTGCAGCCATCGTCGTGTAATGGCACACACACTCACCCGACGCGTGCTTTGGTACATCAACCCCTTCTCTTCCCTCGCACGACGCCACTTAGCTTTGTGCCGCTGCAAAGGCGCACCATCACTGCGACCGCAGCCATCTCCTTATTTTATCAATTGATAAGAAATGTTCCTACGTGCGCCAGCGTCTTGTTAACGGTGATTAATACCCACCCCCTTGGCGCGATAGTTGCGGCACAGGGGGTTACGTTTTCCAAGTAGAGCCGGAGCACTTTAGATAAAACCCGTTTTTGAATTTGTGTGGCCGTCCCACTTATTACCGGGGCATATGTTTCCTATCTTCAAAGTCTGGTTTACGTACGTCGGCACTTCTGTTAATCAATTTGTTCTTTCATCTTGTAAATATTAGTAGTAACGGTTGTAAGTCATCCTAGTCCAATGAAAGCAAATAAGGGTATTCGTCGTTATTTTCCAGAATCTTCTCAGTCCTAGAATAGTTCCCAAAAGTCCAAAAGACCAATATAGGGATATATTGGCATTCATAGTCGCCTTTAAAATATTCTTAACATATGCAGAGTCTTTACAATACATGCTCAATTATGTAAACACAGGGAATCTGAGTTTAAGAAGTTTCCAGGGACTATGAATGCCAACTTTGTTTGTTGCTCGTATTACCTTAATGATTTACCAGGAATACGAAGTCAAAATACGAAGTCCGGAAGAAAAATCGTCGTCGGTTAAGGAATAATTTAAGTAGTCTAGGAAATTTGATGAAGATAGTGGTTGAGCCATTTACGTATGTAAACTCGGTGGATACATGCGAAATTGAGTTATTCGTGCTATTTCCCGTGTGTTATAAGCACCGTCTTCGGACGACAACCATGGCATGGCCGCGATATTAGAAATTCAATTTCGCTAAGAGGAAATAAACTTATTTTGCTTCCACAATAAATATTTCAAAAAAGGGGGGTAGCGCTCTGGCCGAGCGTGTGGTGGCAGTTTGGAAGGATCCTAAAGCATGGCGGTTTACACAGCTTCCACCTTTCGTCATCGCTCCTTTTTCGCGCATTTCCTGCGAACCGCACGTCGCACATACTTGCACATACACACACCGCCTTCGCTATAAATTATAGTCGAATGTCTCAAACAGAATTCCTTTGAAATGTCGTAGAGCGAATTATAAATTCAAATATGACATGCTGTGTTAGGGGTTGGAGGCAGAATGGTGGTGCTAGTATTCTAGTTGCGGCCGAAGCCCGCACAGACATTTATATTTAGCTCTCTGCGGATTAGCATTCTATTAAAAGTTGTAATTACATTCAGCGTTTGCGGCTTGGGGCCGTTTTATATAAAAATCAACCGACAAAGTGGGCTTTACACACCGGCAGTGCAAATTTCGCACTCGTTGCCCCGGCGATGGCTAATCGAAATCGATGGCAGAGAAGGAACGTCGTCGTCTGAGTGTCATCCTGAAAGACGACGCGACGTCGTCGCCGACGTCTAAATTTAAATAAAGTCACTTTTGTACTGATGCCCGAACGGACTCCTCGCACTCGACGCGCTAATCCCCTCTCATCAAACAAGTTGATTTCTGTTGACAATTCAACGAAATATCTTTGGCAGACTTAACACGGCTTTTTATTGGATTTACGGGCCGGGGAAATTGAGAAGATTACATCTGTTGGTATGGAGGATCGCAGGACCAAAATTGGGAAGCGAAACTTCGTCCGGAAGCACGGAGGTGGACGAGTCGCTAAAACTTTTACCGGAGAGTTTAATAGGCATCCACCCAACGTCTATTATTAAAGCGTGTCATTATCATTGTTTTCGTGGATAAATACAGTCGGTAATTACGCGGCGGCGGCTTGTTAAAAACTCATTTGCGCGCATCGATACACCGGTTGCATGACTGCGATGACAGCGAGACCAACGCGAAACAATCGCACTACGATGGCTCATTACTCATTATGTATACATAATGCACTTTTGTGATATGTGTCAATCAAGATCACAAGGTCTAACGAGGTGCCCTTTTTTTGCAGACATAAAAGAAAAGTACAAAACTTCCTGCCGTGCAAGACATCCCCGCAGAACAATTGTGACGGTCCCAACGCACCGGCGGTGATCTACGAGGATCTGATGGAGAATCCTCGCCCAGCACACCAGCATCACACTGGGGGCAGACACATTGTGGCCCCGTCGATAGAGGTGAGTTGTTCGTGTAATATCCAGGGTCAATATGATCATTTTAGTCGAAAGGTGTGAATGAAAATATTAATAGTGTATGCGTTGCATTGGTTTAGCGCTCTCAGCGTTCCACTCTAGATGCGATGTGTGCGTGTGGTTACTACCAACTAATTGGAAATTAATAATCCTCTCTGGTTTTATGGCATTTATGACATCGTAATATCCAAAGAGCTTTATTATGCCGTGATTCCTTTATTATATTCTCACTCATGCATTCCTTAACTTTTTTTATTTTCCTGTCAGATTCATAGAGGTAGACGTATTGTATTTAATAGACCCTACGGTGTCGATCATCAACAGGATTGGGAAGAGGAAGATGACATATTATTATGACTTGTAATAGATTGTGTAATTTTTTTAAATATTTTTGCTTAGCTCGTTGCAATTTCGAGTATAATCTTGTCCTGCTTAGTTTCATTAATTCCACAAATGCTGATTTTCGTTAAGTTGAGTGCTTGTTCGTTAACACGCCTGCAATTATATTAAGTCGCTTATATTATTCTTCCTTATTGGTTCTGAGGAGATAGTTGTTGGTTTACCGTTTTATGCAACGGCACTGGAAGGGGCTTGACTTTCTGTTTGCGGTATTGATGGATGTGGCTAGTGTTTGTCTGCAGTATCTGTGGGGTTGTTGGTCGTGTGCGTGTGTTTATGTGAGTTTGGCATCCTGCTAGCAACCACATCATGTTTGGTTTGTTTTTCCAGATGATTGATGTAAAGAATAATATTCATTACCCTAGCGGGTATCCGATATCGACGCATCCGCCAGTGTTCCTGTGTTCGTCACCGGGACCAGATCCATACTGCTCGCAGGACCTCTACAACCCCGTCTACGAGGAGCTGAGCGACGCCGAAAGCGAGCTAGCACCAGCACCACACAGCGAGGACGAGTTCGCCGAGGATGAACTGAGTCTGGGTGGTGATGGCGGCGAGCGACGGCTGCACGCACCCCCGCCGTCGGCGTACCGCACCGAACCACATCGACGTGGGGACGTGCCACGTTTCCGTCGGCCACACGAACCCCTCCCGCCGATTCCGGGAAGTAAACGCTACCGTAGCCTGGAGCGACGGCGGCAGGAGTTCCACGAAGGCATGCTGCTGGACGCCCTCCTGCAACTGTATCCACGTGTTGGCAGTGTCGGCCCACCCGGCCGTCGACAGATACCCAGCATCACACAGCGACTGCAGTGCTTATCGCCAACACCCGGCCCCTACGAAACGGTGCCAGTGATCGGCCATTTGGCAACCTTCCGGCCTGTGCCGAAGCCGTATTCGCAGGACTCTGCATTCGGTTCCGACTCCGGCTACAGCAATCACACGAGCGGAACACGCGGATCTAGCCGGGGGCGGCGGGATCCACGGAGGTTATCGCAGCTTAGTGCCGATCTCGCGCTTACCTAAGACGACCACCAACCATCACCCAACCCCACACGCGTTCTGCAAACCGCGTTTATCATAAACATGTGATAATATTCCAAGTATGTAAAAAATAAGTTCGCACCGTACTTACCAGCGCAGTCCATTTGGAGATATCACGCGTCAATTCGTGCATACATACAATGGTGTCCAATTGGACACAAACCAAAAATCGTGCATCGGTTTTTAATCGCATCCAATCAACTAGCATTCACATTCCAAACGTACATACACATATTGGATGCGTTGTAATATATATAAAAAAGAAATAACTGTGTAAATAGTACTTTAATTAACTTTGTATAGAAACCAAAACCATGCTAATTAACTCGGGACTATTTCGGCCAACCAAAGCTATAAAGATTTTTCTATTATATCAACATGATTGACTTAGGACTTAGAAAAGGAGGGGACGAAGGAAAATTCTTGCTTTTTTCCATCAATTTTGTATATTTTCTTCTTTATTTTTTGTTCCTTTCTTTGTTGAGGTTGTATTTATTCTTTCTTTGTACATAGAAGCAGTAGATAATTTATGGAGAGCGACTCGGGCGATATATTTATTCATTTCCTCTGTTAGCGAACACTGAACAAGTTGCAAACTTTTCAAGAGCTGTCTCACGTTTACGCAAGGCCGTCACGGGCTGGCAGTTTTACAGTAAATATGTACACAATTTATATACATTCAGCGTGTGCGAAAAATCAGATGGTGTGTTGTGCTGTCAGCCGAACGTGAAACGCGCGCGCACTGCTCTCGCACGAGCCTTGTTACTACTGCGTGCTCCGAAATTTCACCTGTCTCCATTTCATATAGAGTACACTCTTAACACGAATTTACATACTGCCTAGCTCACACCGTCAGACACGCTCTCCCATCGGAGACGTCGGTTCAATAATTTAAGACTTGCATACTTACTTGAGTAACAAAAAAAATACGAATATAACACGAAAGACAAGACTTGGCTACTGTTTTCCTCACTGTAATACAAATACGTACATAAATTAGCTGAAGAAAAGATGCGATGCAATAGAGACATCTAGAAACGATACGTATATAGGCATTAATTAATTAAAGATTGAAGAGAAACGAACGAGATGAAGACGACGGATTTGTGCACACGAGATAACACAGGGTACATCAGTGTATTTGTAGGTGGCGAAACTTTTTGTTATGGTCAGTGTTTGTTGTAACATACACACACAATTTTTGTACTAGTCCAATGATTTGTTTGTACGGATGACTTTTTGTTGCAATCAGTTTTGATGTTCATGATTGTCAAAAAGGGTATCTATTCAATGAATTATTTTTTGTTAACAAACATTTGTTTGTATTTATTATATATGAAATATAGTGAAATTAATTTATAAACATGTTTTTTCATTCGCTGTTTTTACAGATTATCGCAGATTTTCAGAATTACCGAGAAAAACATGTTATGCACAATTATTGTGTCACCAGTGTTTCTATGTAAATTTTTATTTTTATCGCAGCTTGTTTTTTTCGTATTTCAACTCTTTTACTATTACATGTAATGTTGTAATTATATTACAATATTTACATACGTGGTGGCTATTTACATAAACGTATTCGTACGTGAGTATAATTGTAGATTTACGCATGTTTGCCACATGGGGACTTTACAAGGGTTTGCAATAATGTGGAGGGTTTTCACTTGCATGTTAACTTAAAATGTGCGCCGTCACAATGGGTTGGGCGGTATGCATTGAAAATTTCATATTATCACCTTTTCGTAGTTGTGCGAAATGGAAATATCCCTATGGGAAAAGAAATACTCGAATGTGCTGTACTGGTTTATGGATGGGGTTCCAGGAGTTTGAGTTTTTTTTTGTTCAAAGGGTGAATATTCATGAGTCGATGTGTTGACACGCGACAAGAGTTTACTGGACATCCTACCCTGCTCCAGTTCACATTTCTTATTTATCCTATTTGCTTCTAAGTTTACGTGCTGGTACCAAAGGGGGACGTTTCTATTCCTTTACCCAGTCCGTTGGGATGTGGTTCACAACCTCCACGAGGGGTGTCTCAAGACCTTTCGATATCGCCATCAGTTGTTAGTTTACAGCTAAAATCGCTCCACCGTCGCTGGTGCGCTTTCCACGCGCGTATTTTTACGGATAATGCGAATTTACGAGCCGCCATCCACCGAGGATATATTCACCGAAATCTAATTGAGTATTCATGGACAAATAGAGATTCATGTGATTTACCACCGGCTTCTTATTTCAGCTCTTTCACTGATTATATTTTGATTGAATTTTCCCGGGCGTTTCTATTTCGTTTTCGTTTCTTTTTGCGTGCCAACGCGACGGCGGCGGTGCCGGGAGATTTACCACCGCGATGGGCTTCGCTTTCGATTCGCTCGCGCATTGTGTGCGTTTTTCGGAAAATGGCATTGAAACGGGCGAAGCCTGCGTGAGATTTATATATCTCATTCAATTGATACTCTCCGACAATATGAGAATCGTACCACTGTCCCGCCTAACAATACTCCCTCAAACTGAATTACGAAAATAATTATGTGTAATTATCTACGTGAAGATGTTACTGCGAAAAGCAACAATTAACCAGATCATTACTGAGGAAGATATCCTCTTGAAAATGACGCTTAGGCGGTGGAAAACTCGGGAAATGCGTAATCAATGTGCGCTTCTACGCAATTCTTCAGCGCTTCCATTGACGTCGATAATTATTTGTACAAAAAGTGCTTAAATCCTGACGATTTTGTTCGACTCGTCGGAGCCTCGCTCTCAAATCCGTATTGTGCGGTGGGTGCATTGTGTAGGAAACGAACTAATTTAGATTTTGATAAGGTCGAAATTTAATTAAATCGCAACTTCGAGAGTTGCAGGGCTCGCATTCCATTCATAGGGATTGCGTACGTTAATATGGCGAAAAAGGACATAATTCAAATTAACATAAATCAAGTGAAAGGCACATATTGCCGGCGCGTATGCCCGACTTAAGAAGCCGGAACACAGACGCGTTGTGGCTGCTCACAGTCGTAAGGGTAGTTCCACGAAGCACTAGAAAACAGAACGCATGAAAAGTGCGTAATTAAATTTGCATGTTAACGACGCCGACGCCTCACCATCAGCGCAACGTAACGAAATTAATCGCCAGACGAAGTCGGGATTCACCGAGTTGGAGACGCAGGACGCTTATGCAACTCATACGCGTAATTAGAGAAAATACACTGCGAATGCATGCGCACCCTCTAATTAGATGTCGCATCAATGCTTGCGTGCGTCTCCAAGAGGTTTCGATCCACACAGGACAGACGAACGAGCGTTCGCAATAAATTTAATTAAGTTTGGATTAAACATGCGTACCATCCTGTCTCCCAACTCTTAATTGTAGCCGGTTGGTTGGTGGAAATTATTGCGTTTGGGTGGTGTATTTCCCGGGACAGATAAAACACGAAACCAAAGCCAGTCGCACAGCGACGTTACGTCGCACTGCGCATAAATCATTGAATTAATTACAAAAGACCATTCATCTGGGGTAATTTCAAACGGTTCATATGCAAATTGATGATAGATAACGCTGCTAATTTACGAAGCCATAGTTTATACATCATTTTATTGTTCATAGGAACGAATGTCGGCGCATTCACTGAATGATTCCATGATTAATTTGCGCGGCGGTGGTCATACCACACCACATGTGAATATTTGCATCGAAACGTTTGGGACCGATTACAAAAAGGATTAGAACACAAGTTGGGCAGTGCCCGCATTATATTCGCGCCGGGGACGCAAGTTGTTATTGACCAACACGTTTAATTACCTTTGGGGGCACACATTCCGTTCACGGGAAAACTGTTTAAAACGCCGAAATTTTCGCTATTTATTCGTTTTAATCGCAATTTTGTTAACTCGGAGATTTTGGTTGTGCATGTGGGGAGTCCGACCTTATGCTGGATCCTACCATATCCCGCAGGATATCGGACGGTCTTTTAAGTGTTTCGCAGGCGAATATGTGTCGCACCACTGGCTTGTGCCGCTCTCTATTACGATAAAAGCTTTTCTGTAGTGACCAAATGGATCTTTTCAATTCACGTGCATTAACATTATGACCATGCCTGAGCTGCACATTTCCTTTGCTTTTCTCGGTCGCAACACTTTAAATTCCCTATGCGAGGTAATCAAATTGGCGTTTTTTTAAATTCTGCTACAATTAGTTTACTTAGTGTGAAATATGTAACAAATGTTTGCACGGAAAGTGAATGCGACACTGCATCCGGTTATATTATTAGACTGGATGAAATATCACAAATTATAAATGGCTTTTGGACCGAAAGACGGAAACCGAGACAAAGTCATTCCGCCGTGAAAATTGTCCTATTATATCATTCTATGGGTCTACAAATTTAATTGCGATTTAAACATTTAAACCATGAGACAGCATTTTTCCATGCACTTGTAGTTTTTTGATAAAAGAAAATAGTAATATGAAAAGGCCACAGTCGCAATAATGTACTATTATTTTTAAACCTTTCCACTGATAAGACGTATTGACAAGAGTAATAAAACTTTGAATTCAAAATATGTATATTTATTTTAAGACATTTGAATGGTTTTTATTTAATTCTAAATACTTTACTAAAATATTTGGTAATAATCGAGAAAAAAACATGTTGACGTTTAACGCTAGGATGTATGTTCATTTACCTAATTTATAATTTAAAAATTTCAGTTTACTCAGAGCTATAAATCATTCTACTCCCACCGCTGCTCATCCACAGAGTATACATTTATTTGCGGAAAACTGTTGCAGCTCATCAGACAAGGCAAGTCATTCGTAATTGTAAGACATTTGCTTAACATGGCTTACTTAACACTCTTGCCGAAAGTTTCGCGTGGCAACGTGTACCAAGTTGTGGTGATTATCACAGGTAAGTTTGAGTTTAACGCCGCCTTTGCAATAGTTAGCACACTCCCGACGGATTGTTTCAGCATCCTTGGTAGCGTTAAGTAGCGGCATCTTTATAACATGGCCATCGCCTTCCATCCCTATCCTACTCTCCGGGGAGTATTCGGTTACGATCAGCATGGAGGAAGCAAATATTTTGGTGATCGTACCATCGATCGCGATCGTCCTTTCGAGTCCGGTGGCCGGCAAACTGATTGATTCGATCGGCCGGAAAAAGACGCTGATGCTAATCGCGGCGATGCAATTCCTGACGTGGTTGCTACTCGCGTTTGGTAATTCGAAGGCAACATTGTTCATCGCTCGCGCGTTGAACGGTATTGAAGATTCATGCGCGTTTGCAGCCCTTCCTAGCTATATCAGCGAGGTGGCAACGCCAAAAATTCGAGGGACATGGGGCAACACGATTGCCTTCCTCGTTTATTTTGGCAATTGTATTATGAATGTAGTTGGAACGTACTGCTCGATCACGATAACATCTACAATCTTTGCTGTCATCCCTCTCACATTCCTTATACTCTTTTCCTTCTTCCCGGAGTCGCCTTACTACTTGCTGATCACACGTCGTGATAACGAGGCGCGAAATGCCCTTTCGTTGTTGCGTAGCGGTGATATTGACGCCGAGCTAATGCAATTAAAAGCCGATATTGATAGACAGCTGTCGGAGGCCGGCGGTTATAAGGACCTCTTCAGGATCCCCAGCAATCGACGCGCGGTTTTGGTTGGTGCTTTCGTTCGTGGCGCACAACAATTTAGCGGCATCACCGTGTTCCTGATGTACGCACAGATGATCTTTGAAGAGTCCGCCGGCGAGGTGAGCGCTAGCATGTGTGCGATTATCTTCTCCGCGTTCATGGTTTTCACGAACCTGATCTCCTCCTGTCTGATCGACATCATCGGGCGACGACTCTCCATGTTCATCTCGTCGCTCGGCTGCGGCATCTTTCTCGCCTTGCAAGCGGTCTACTACTATCTGAAAGAATCCGGCATCGCAGACGTGGAGCACCTCCGACTGGTCCCGCTGATTTGCATGGTTGTCTTCATTATCTTCTACTCGCTGGGCCTGGGCGTCGTGCCCACTTTGATGTTAGGGGAACTGTTTTCGTCGCGCGTCAAGGGAAAGGCGCTCTGCATAATGAACCTCACGTTCGGCGTCTACATCGCTTCCAGTTCAGGATTGTTCTCGTTCTTTATGGTGAACTGTGGATTTTCCGCCGCATTCGGATTTTTCGCGATATGCTGCTTCGTTACATCCCTCCTGTCCTATATGGTTGTC
Source organism: Weissflogia rhopalogaster (assembly GCA_019419845.2). NCBI lineage: Eukaryota > Metazoa > Arthropoda > Insecta > Coleoptera > Staphylinidae > Weissflogia > Weissflogia rhopalogaster. The sequence continues at coordinate 3,063,270 of WSZQ02000008.1, forward strand.
CCAGAAACGCGTGGGAAAACTTTGGAGGAAATTCAGGAATTGTTCCGAACGCAAACAAAACTATAGTCCATAAATTATAATTAAAGTTATTTATTACGATTTTATGTACATTTACAAGTCTGAGTGTGTAATTAAAGAATTTGTGTAAGATTAGGTTTATTTAATGAGCGTATATCTGTCACACGCGCTGATTGTCTTTGTTCGGTTTTGCTCCAAATGCTTGTTGTATTTCATCAAGGGTTTTACCCTTAGTTTCTGGCACAACAAAGTAACCAATCCCTGTCATCAGAGAGCACATGACAGCGAAAAATAGTAAAGGTACATAGAGGCCATATTCGGCAAGGACTTGGAAAATTTTCGAAGTCAACGCAATTAGTAACCCGAATAGCATGTTGTGAATTGCTATTGACTTTTCCTTGACACTGGCTGAGAACAATTCCGCTGATAGCAACGTTGGTACCGAGGATAATCCAACTGAGTAGACTATTAAATAAGATACCATTCCAGCGATAGGGAACCACGATAAAAAAGACATATCAACATCTGTTTTTACGTTAATATAGAAATATATCGCCAATAACATAAACAATGTATTGGAACCAATTGCTGAAGTGAATAATGTAACACGTCGCCCATATTTATGTACGATGATTGCTCCTGGTACAGCAAAAGCAAGTTGTACAGTCCCACACAAGATGGCCGATGTTGAAGGCGACAGATTTCCTCCAGCCATTTCGAAAAAGGTATGTGAATATATAATTACAGCTGATATCCCTGACGATTGTTGAAGTAATCTAATAACGAACATGGCAATCAGTGCTTTTCTGTTATTCCTCACCAAGATAATGTCTTTAAAAGAACTACTTGTTTGCGTTTGAGCATATACAGCATTTTCAATGGCAATTAATTCTTCATGAACGTCTTCTCGTTGACGCAACCATTGTAATGATGTTTTGGCATCTTCCTGTTTACCATGTTTAATTAAATAATATGGGCTCTCAGGGATACAGAGTAATAGAAGCAAATTGATAACAGGAATTGCTACACACGTACAGCCCATTCCCAGTAAGTCGAAATAACTTCCAACAACCAGTGTTATCAATATTCCAAGGAAGTATTCGATTGTCATTAAATTACCCCATTTTCCACGCACTTTTGGTGTCGCAACTTCCCCGCAGTAAAGTGGTGTTGCATTGTAACTAGCTGATGTGCCCAAACCTTGTAGCAGTCGACCAGCGTAATAAACCCATTTCGATTGACCGATACTTAAAAGTACACCTGATATCATGTACGGTATTGTTGCTAATATAAGCGTTTTTTTTCTTCCAATTTTATTTACTATAAAACTGTAAGGTACCGTTGTTAAAATGAAAGTGACTGACGGTAAAATCGTAAAATAAGTCGATTCCTCCATCGTGAATTTTAGTGGATGATTCGGATTCGTCAAACTTGGCACCGCTGGTGATGGCCAGGCGAGTAATAAACCTTCATTTAGTATAGTCATTGCCGCTAAAATATCATTATTTTAAATTAAACTTATATAAAATAGATACATACCAATAAATATTGCGGCAATTTGACTGAAATTTTGGAATATTTCCGAATTGTGCTTCATAACGTTACCACAATCACTGACGAAATATACATAATTGCGGCATGGTATATTTATTTTAATGTTATCACGCAAATTTACTACGTGTTTTTATTTATCACACAATGTCAAGCAGATAACTTCTGAAACTTTCTGGAATTCTTTTTATGAGCGTATTGCATAATTGTCAAGCCTCACGAGTGAATGTTTACATAATAAATCTAAATAAATACACAACAAAATAAATAATAAAGTTTATTTACTTATTAAACTCGTCTTGAATTTCATCTAACGTTTTACCTTTAGTTTCCGGCAACACGAAATATGAAGCAAAAGTATGTGTGGCACAGATAAATGCAAAAAAGATTAAAGGTACGTAAAGACCAAATTGGAGAAGACTTTGAAATATTTTCGTCGAACTCGCAACTACGATTCCGAGCAATATATTATGTAGAGCTATAGATTTTTCTTTTACGCTAGTGGCGAATAACTCTGATCCCAGAATCATGGGTACTGTAGCAAGACCAAGGGAGTAGGAGAAAAGAAATAAAAGTATACCAACTGTTGGAAACCATGTCCAAGATGAGAGGTCTATGTCTGTTTCTGAACCCACAATAAAATAGGTCGCCAACAAAAGAAGCACGGTAACTGTAGCTATACCTGATGTAATCAGTGTGCCTCTTCGACTGAACATATTTACTAGCATGGCGCCTATTATAGAAAACACTACTTGGACAGAACTACACAGAATTGCCGATGTTGATGGTTCCATATTACCACCGGCTAATGTGAAGAAGGTGTGCGCATAGGTAATCACTGCAGAAATACCGGAATATTGCTGAGCTACACGAACTACATTCATAGCATGCAATGCTTTCCGATTCGCCTTGATCATAAAAACATCTTTAAAAGATCCTCTAGTATCCAATTTTGCCTGAACAGAGTTTGTAATATGAAGTAATTCCTCTTCCACATCTTCACGCAGCCGTAGCCATTGCAAGGATTGTTTCGCTTCTTTATGTCTGTTTTGCATAATTAGGTAAGAAGGACTTTCAGGGATAGACGAAAGTAGAACTAAATTTAGCACAGGGAAGGCAACATATACGCATGCCATTCCGAATAGTCCAAAGTAACTTCCCACAGAGAGTGTAATAACGATGCCGATATAGTATTGCAGAGCCATCAAATTTCCCCATCTTCCTCTAATTTTTGGTATGGCGACTTCGCCACAATACAGTGGCGCAGCACAGTAAGTAGCAGATGTACTTAAGCCTTGTACTAGTCTAGCTAGGTAATAAACCCATATTGAACCACCAATGCCAAGAAGTAATCCAGATATGAAATATGGAATTGTGCCCAACATCAGAGTCTTTCTTCTTCCTATCTTATTCACAACCCATCCAGTAGGCAGAGTGGTTAGGACGAAAACTAAGGACGGTAGCACAGTAAAGTAGGACGCTTCTTCTTCTGTAATCTCCACAGGACTATTAGGGTTCGTTAAAATAAGATAAGCCGGGGAGGGCCAACTAAGTAATAAACCATCATTTAGAAATGGAATAGTACCTACAAAAGAAACAATAAATTGACCTGACTAGCTTAATATAAGTTTAGATCAATGAATATAATTTGATTGACTTACAAATAATCATTGAAACAATTTGACTCCATTCTTGGGAAAAACTAGATTGATCCTCTATAACCATTATAATTATAACAGTACTACTTTGGGTACACTTTGGTATCTTGTTTTATTCGACGAAATGATATGTTAAAAAGATTATTATGTCAAATGTGGGAAACGTGGAATGATAAGGAAGCTGTGTTTTAATTGGAAGAACGCAGTTGCTAGCTACAGTATTATCTTTACTTTTATCGTTGTTAATATTTAACTTATTTAACTTTATTATAAACCAGGATAAGTTTGTACAAGAAATAATCATTGTAATGAATTGTTCACCTGTGATCTGACAAATGATATTAGAAAAATAATACATTATGTGCCTATAATATTTATTTTTACGTATTCAGTAGAATACTTTAAAAGTATGATTATAATCATATAAATATTATGTGTGATCCTGAAAAGTGTTCTTGCCTTCTTTTCTATTAAAAGCCTGTTGAATTTCATTGAGTGTTTTTCCTTTAGTTTCTGGCACAATAAAATAACCTACTATCGCACTAGCCGAACTGATAATCGCAAAAAGTAATAAAGGCACGTAGAGGCCGAACTGTGCAAGGACTTGGAAGAGTTTCGCTGTGCTCCCAATTAAAAATCCGAACAGCAGATTTTGGATTGCAACGGACTTTTCCTTGGCACTGGCAGAGAATAATTCAGCAGCGAGTAGCATCGGTACAGTAGATAGTCCAAATGAATAGAAAATTAAATATGCCACCATACCAGCTATGGGAATCCAGGATAAAGAGGAAATATCCTGAATTGTCTCCGCATCAATAATAAAATATATAGCCAGCAAAATGAAGGATATGTTTGTGAGAAAAGCTGATGTAAAAAATGTTAAACGCCTTCCAAATGTATGTACCACCAATGATCCGGGTATAACAAAGACTAGTTGTACAGCAGCACAGATTATGGCGGAGGTTGATGCGGAAAGATTTCCCCCTGCCATTGCGAAGAACGTATGGGAATATACAAACATAGCTGATATGCCACAGAATTGTTGGGCTAATCGTGCAACTATCATCGCAATCAATGCTTTTCGGTTTTGTCTGATTAGCACTATATCCTTGAATGAACTATTTGTTTGCATTTGAGATAGTACTGCTTTCGTAATATTAGTTAATTCTTCTTCCACATCTTCACGTCTCCTCAGCCATTGCAAAGATTTCTTAGCTTTCTTCAATTTTCCATGCATTATTAAATAATATGGACTTTCGGGAATGCAGAGAAGTAAAATCAAATTAATAATTGGCGTTGCGACACAGACATAAGCCATTCCCATTAAGTCGAAGTAGCTTCCAACTACTATAATAATAAGTATTCCGAATAAATATTCTATAGTCATTAAGTTTCCCCATTTTCCTCGAACTTTAGGTGTCGTTACTTCCCCACAATAAAGTGGTGTCGCATTGAAACTAGCTGATGTTCCAAGGCCTTGAAGGAGTCTCCCGGCGTAGTAAATCCATTTTGATGAACCTATACCCAAAAGTATGCCTGATATTAAATAAGGTATTGTACCCAACATTAAGGTGTTTTTCCTTCCAATTCTGTTAATAATCCAGCTGGCAGGTATCGTTGTCAGACAGAATGTCGCAGATGGTATGATTGTAAAATAAGAAGCCTCATCTTCAGTAAGATGTAGTGTGTGATTGGGATTTGTTAATATAATTATGGCTGGTGATGGCCAGGAAAGCAATAAACCTTCATTTAGCATTGTCATTGCAGCTACAATTGAAGAAAATAAAATAATGTAAAGTTAGCAGGAAACAAAATACCAATAAATATCGCTGTAATTTGGGTCCAATGTTGGAATATTCGAGAAAATAACGGCAAGTTCATTTTTAACAAAATTTATAACAACTACTAGAAATATAACAAAATACAGCTTATTATATTTAGTTGTCCTTATCGCATGTAATATAATTGTTAAACATTTTACTATGTTATTTTACATTATTTTAATGAGTTTTACAGGAAACTTTCTTTAATGAATATTTGTTTTACTGTAATGTGACGCAAAATTGTTATCGGTCTTTTTCGAGTTACTTAATTCTACTTGTATTTCATCCAATGTCCTATCCTTGGTTTCGGGTAACACAAAATAACAAGCCATAGTGTGCGTGAAGCACATAAATGCAAAAAAGGTTAAAGGCACATAAAGCCCAAACTGGGACAAGGATTGAAATATTTTCGTTGTACATGCAGGACACCAAATAATATATTATGCAAAGCTATAGATTTTTCTTTTACGCTTGTTGAAAATAGCTCAGATCCCAAGATCATGGGGACTGTGGATAGGCCCATGGAATACGAGAATAAGTATAGAATCATACCCACTATGGGAAACCATGACATGAATGAAAGATCAACGGAGGATACCGTATCCAGAAAGAAATATGTTGCCATTAAAAAAAGGAAAAGGACAGTGGCTATTCCTGAATAAATTAATGTACTTCGCCGATTGAAAACATTCACCAACAGGGCACCGATTATGGAAAATACTACTTGAGCCACACCGCTTAGAATTGCACATGTTGATATATTCATATCACCACCAGCCATTGCAAAGAATGTATGAGCATAGGCAATAAGTGCAGAAATACCTGACAATTGTTGAGCGACACGTACTACCATCATTGCAATGATTGCTCTTCTATTTGCTTTGTTGGTGAACACATCTTTGAACGTTCCAATTTTTCCAATTTTCCAATTTTCCAATTTTCTCTGAACCGTGCATGCGATATGCGAAACTTCCTCGGTGACATCTTCTCGCTGACGCAACCATTGTAAAGATACCTTGGCATCATCGTGACGGTCCTTCATTATTAGGTAATAAGGACTATCAGGGATGCAGTAAAGTAGAACTAAATTGAATACAGGAACTGCCATACATACGTATGATATTCCACTCAAACTAAAGTAGCTTCCAACTGCAAGTATAATAACTATTCCAAGGAAGTATTGGATTGCCATCAGGTTTCCCCATCTTCCTCTGATTTTAGGAACGGAAACTTCACCGCAATACAATGGCGCCGCACAGTAAGTGGAAGATGTACTCAATCCTTGAATAAGTCTAGCAACATAGTATACCCATATCGAACCACCAATTCCCAAAAGAAAACCTGATATCGCATATGTAATTGTGCTAATCATGAGGGTTTTTCTTCGGCCAATTTTGTTAACTACCCATCCTATAGGTATCGCTGTTACTATGTACACCAAGCAGGGTAGCACTGTAAAGTAGGAAGTTTCTTCTTCTGATATCCCATAGGAATTTGCTGGATTGGTTAAAATAAGAACAGCAGCCGATGGCCAACTTAATAATAATCCTTCATTTAAGAAAGGTATGGTACCTGTCGTTTACAAACACAAGTAATGCGTTTTTAAGATTTAGAACTGTAAATCTCACTTACATATAAACATGGACATAATCTGACTCCATTCCTGAGAAAAGATTCTTGCTAGTATCACTGTCATTATGTGAATTGCAAATGACTGATGATTGTACGTATGAATCATATTTTATTTGGTTTCGTCCATTAAAAACAATACATTCCACACATGCGTATGCTCATAATTAACGAAAATTGAACATAGTTTGCTAAAATAATGTGAGAGTGATAAGAGTCACGTTTTTAAATGAATTGTTTGTACATTTCTTAAACACAAACTATTATGGAATATTCCCAATTTTATTTTTCAATAATTTTGTTGAAAATTTTACAAATGTTCGTATTAAAAAAAAATATCGATAAGAAAGGATTAACCATCAAACAATTCAGAAACTATTACAATAATTTCGCTCTGTAGAATCAATAGTACATAACGATACAAGGATGGAAATGGGAAAAACATTTTTTATTATAAAATTACTTATTAGAAAACTATCAATGCGTCAGAAACGGAAATTATCAGGCTAAAATAATTTTCAATTTTATGATTTTAGTATAGTTTCATACGTAAAACAATTAACTATTAATATATGACAGGGGAAGAAATGGCATAAACAATAATCATAAATATAATTATTTTACATTTTATTCAAATTTATTGATTATTAATTTGGATATTTTTGACAATATCTTCCATGACAAGATTTATTATCTTCTTCAGTATTTAATACTTTTTCAAGATCTTTGTGTTTATCCAAATTTGAAGCATTCGCTCCAAACAAAACTACAAAAAATTACGTTGCAATTGTTTATTCTTTGTTTGAAATATTATATTAACAATACTTACAGAAGATCAGACATATGGCAAAAATTACGTTTAACAAATGCATAGCGTTTTGTACAACTACTGTTTAGCAAACCACAGTAATAACTAACAAGCAATTCTTATCTGTTTTGACATGATTATATTTATCATATACCATTCATTCCTACACGGATAGATGTGGCTCAGACCATGACTGAGGTAATTCCCTTTCTTCATCTGATTTACTCTAGCAAACTACGCATGCGTGAGAATTACCCGCCTGCTTTTTGAATTAAAAATAAACTTTAAACGTTGTTTGTTTTTCAATAAACAAACTCAATTACTGAATAAAATATAGTAATTTGTGATTGAATTTGTTAGCAGTCATCGACCATACCACTGCGCCACTTGGCTGAACTACATGCAGATTAGAAAATATGTAAGAAAAAAATTCGCGTAGGGTCCTAATAGGAATTAAATCCCAGTAGGGGAATCACACCTCGATGTCAGCGCCCTCTCAGTTCGCCTCCCAGATCTTCGTTCCTATTTTACCTTGACAATGAGCAGAACTTCTCTTTATAATTATTCTATGCTTCTAGGTTCCCTTATAATTTTTAAAAGTTTTAAATTTAAAGACATTCAAAACTAATTTTTAATTATTAAATGCAAATATTTCATTTCACCATACCCTGGGATGTTCAAATTGTAATATTTCGATGAAAATCTGAAGAGAACAAGAAAAAAATAAATTACTATATTTCCAAAATATTTTATTTATATATGTATATATGTATATATCTGCATTTTGTTGCATTTGGTTAAGCAAGATATGCTGTTTATACAGGAGCTGGACTTTCTATATCATAATACATGTCAATTACCTTTGAATATTTGTAATCAAATAACAGCTTTCAAGACTACAACGTATTTAGCTACCAAAAGACAATCGAAAGCGTATTATCAAGCAAACCATGAAAACAAAGGTTAAAACCTTTAAATTAATCGTCTGATCAAACCGGAGTTCTCTTTTGCATTATTCTATGACCATAACTTTGTTGATAATAACAAGTCGAGCTTCGAAAATGAACAAC